>ARYC01019101.1:0-16705 GCA_000711775.1 Oxytricha trifallax | reverse complement strand
ATGCGCAAGAGAAAGGAGATTTTGTGTATATAAATAAGTTTTAGATTTAAGCGAATGAATAAGTTCACATATTAAGTTTGCCCGTAAAGGGATTTGGCTTCTCTTTCTTTTCTTTTCTTTTCTTCCTCTTAAGGCTTGCTTGGGCCCATGTTTCTTCTCTTAATGCCAGCCCATGCATCTATGTTCATCTCGTCTGGCTTTTAAAAATCTTTGAAGAGTCTCTTACTCAATTCATGCTTTCCTTGAGACTTTCTCTCTCTGTTAATTTGCTGCGCTCTCTTTCATCAAGTATATAGCAGTACCAGGTTTTTCTATAAAGTTAGAAGACTGAGCTTACTTGAGATGAAAGGATGCTTTTAAAGTTCCTACAGCCAGGTATCACTTATTTTAATACCCTTGCTTCTCTTTTTCTTCAGGAGAGATGCTGTAGCGTTTCTTATGAGCTTCTTAAATATCTTCATTTAATTACTCAGGTTTCAGAGTTGCAAGAACACCAAAGAAGAAGTTTCTCTCTGGCATCTTATTAGAGAGCTGTAGCTTTGATTGAAGGTAGAGAGCTACGTCCGGATCGCTCATAGCATCGTCATATAGGTTTTTAACTGATATTTCAGGGTAGTTAGGTATCTCTATCATCCTAATTTCATTAGACTTTAAAAGCTTTTTTCTCTTCACTCAGTAAGGCTTTTAAGAATGAAATTTTAGTTCGCTCCTAAGTCGGCAAGAACAATCCAACTATAATGGATTTATTAATCTTACTTAAGAACTTATCTTGCTATACTAAATATCTATAGAGGTCCTCTTTACTTCAAAATTTCCCTATTAAACTTTAGATTAAATTCTCTTCATTGTATTATTCATAGACTCCATCTTGCTTCCTCTTTCTAGTAATGTTTATTTTTTTAAATAATTATGGATATCCATTCTAAGTTTATTAAAATCTTACTACTAAATAGGGAGGACTTACAAGAGGTCAGCTTGAAAAGATATTAGGAAAAGCATTGAAAAACTTGCTTCAAGTTTCACAGATTGATTTCCATTTTAATCAAACTTCCTCCATTAAATTGCTCCTAATAATGTTTAATTATTTTAGGAGGTCCTCCAAATTAAGCTCAAACTTCGTTAGGAGTAAAATTTTAAGGTTAAAACTTAATTAGGAGAATATTAATTTTAAATGTTTAATAACTTAACTCCAAATTAAGTTCAAACTTGATTTGGAGGACCTCCTAGAGAAACAAAACTTTATTCGGTGTATTTTAATTTACTAAAACTTATAAAATTCTCATGAAATATGTAAACTTTCAGTCTTATATGGTTATTTAATTTTCTTACCTCTCAGCAAAGAATCTACCAGAGTGTCATTAACTCTACTATTATAGTTTATCAAGGTATATTTTATCATTATAAAAATAAAATATATCAGCAAACTAAAATGAGAGCTAACCTTATGAGAAGAGCGGCATTACTTGGATCAAGTCAATAAAAGTTATCATTCCAGCAACCAAGAAAAGTAGAGACCAGAGATGCTTGAACTCAGTGGGAGCCTACTTATGACAACTATGACCAGCCTAGCTTTAAGATTTAAATATAAGTTAAGTAGGAGGTTATCATAGAAGCTGTACAAATTGAGGAGGAAGTTAAAAACCCGCCATAGAGCATTAATAATACCAGCCAAAGTTGACTATTAATGCAAAGAATGCAATAAAGTTTTCCCTTATAAGTCAACTTATAAGAGACACTTGAGAGATATACACAACGATATGCCAAGGTTATATCTCAAGCATTAAAAGAAAGATGGGAAGTATGTCTGTGAGTTCTGTGAGAAGCCATATTCTCATACTAGATACCTCAAAGTGCACTTAGAGAAAAAGCACAATTAAAGTTTTGTCTTTATTCATGAACCTTCAGGGAATAGATTCCTCTAAAAGAGGAGATCAAGAAATCCAGTGGAGTGTCTTAGAGTTGAAGTCTAGAAGTAAGTTAAAATGAAGAAAGCAGTCAAGAACTTTCCCGTCTCTGAGATCAATAAAATTATGGTTAAAATAGAGGCAATGAAGATTCCCATATTAAAAATTATTGACTTAGATTCTTGCTTATAAAGCTACCTCACTCTTGAAGATAAAATAGAGAAGAGAGTCATTACTGATGACTAATATGCTTGCAAGATATATCCTTTCAGTTACTTCTTTGCTGATGACAAGTTCCAAATGGAATTTGCTAATGAGTATTATGCTCTTTAAAGCAACGTTAAATGAGTGTAGGCATATCATCTAGCTTGATGCTATTTTACTTGGTAAAGATCATGTAGCCTTCAGGCTCCTTTATTTGAAATGACTTACAGAGAATTCTTATCTGACAATAGATGTCAGAGATAAATTGGCTAGATAGTATAGCAGATAGTTGAGGGATTGAAGAGCTTCACAAGCTAGGTTATGTTCATAGAGACTTAAAGCCAGAGAACATCATGATGAAATTTCAGCCTCTTAGAGTTTATATTATTGGCTTTAACAGAGCTCAAAGAGTGCAAGCATCTGCTTAAGGAAATATATACGGCACTCCTGGATATTTCCCAGAGAGATAGGATAAGAGAGATGGAGACACTTAATGGGATATCTGGGCTCTAGCAGTAATAATAATAGAGAGCGACATGCCAAGAAACGATTACTTAGCTGCAGGGGTGAGAGAGATTGTAAGCAGAGAATCCAACAATATCTCGATTAAAATAAAATAAATGGAGGTCTCAGAGAACTTGCATACTCAACTATTATCAAGTCAAGCTAAGATAATTAACAAACAATAGAAAGAATTAAACATCATCTTAGAAAGATAAAATTCAGAGAACTGCCACATGACACTAAGCTTATGTTTGTGTGAGATATCTTAAAAACTCGCTTGTTATACTCACTTAAATTACTAATATTTAAACATTAAACCCCTACATAAACCCTATTAAAACCCTAATAAAGTATGCACTAATAATCTACTTTTATCAATCAAAAACTCAATCAAACTACTGAAAGGGTTTTGGGGTTTTGAATATTTCAAGGTTTTAATGCCTTATTTTATAATTTTATAATATTTTATTAAAAGTCAATATCATAATTTAAATTAATTTCAAAATAATTAAATAAATAAACCAAGTATAATTCTCACATTGAATTTAAAACCCCAAAAGTACTTAATTAGGTTTAAAGGTCTTTGGTTTGTAGGGTGTAGTTTGGGTATTATTGGAGTTAGTAGAGTAATTAAGGCAATTTTCAAAATGAGAAATAGAAATTAGCGATTATTAGGGTATTAGGGTCTTATGTGACGAGAAAATATTAAAATTAATTTCTAAAGCTTAAACAAGCAACGAGTATCAATATACACTAAGCTAAACCATTGATTTAATATTAAGTGATAGAAAAGCTCATAGGTAAAAGTGCTTCAACTATTAGGTATAAATTCTTGATAGCAGTTTAGCATTTCAGTATTGGCTCTAAGTATCATTCTGTAAGAAAATAAAAGTTTTCTACGTAAAATATTGACTACCTCTGTAATAAGAAGACTCTTGGGTAAAGGGCTGACTTTACATTCTACTGGACTCACGAGCTGTAATGTTTCATCACAAGTTTCGAGACAGGAGCATCTCACCAAACACTCTAGCTAATATTTTTAGAAGATATGGTATAAATTTAAAGACTCTCAATAGAGTGAAGAGAGTGATTGATTTTAAAGTGCAATTTTATAGTAATAATTTTAACTTTTATTTATTATTAGATGCAGTAGGCAATTACTATTAAGGTAAAATTTTTGAAGTATAGAATGAATTCAAAATAGTTATAAATGCATGTTTATAGTATATGCAGGGGAAGTAATAACATTTATACATAATTTAGCATTCTTATCACATTTTAAGAAAACACATTCATGATGGAAGAAAAGATTCACTGTAGTGCGCTCTGTAATCCCTTTCATACTGATCCACGATTTCTTGTTATTACCTGTGATACTTTTTCTCATCTTTAAAGTTTTATCTCTTAAGCATTGAACTTTTGTCTGGAAAATCTCCTGACAAGTCTCAAAACTAGCTGGTCATTGTATCTTCCATATTAGGTTCCTCGATTACAATCGTTTTGGCCACTTCAATTAACCTTTTCCAGCTACAATACTTGGAATTGGCAAATAAAGGTCTAGTTAGGAGTGCGATTGGCTTCTCGACTTAATTAATCTTATTATTCTTAATTAATTCTTAATTTAAATTAAAAAGAGCGCTCTTTTTATCAATTTTGCTTCTCTAAAACTCAAAGCTGAAGTATGTCTTGGTTTTTCCTTTTTGAATATATTATTATATGAAGTTAATGATTGTCACTTGCCCTAGCGATGAGGAATATCTCAGCGTAATCTTTAGGCTCTAAGACACTAAAATGCAAGGTTTAGCCTAAAAAATTGAAATTTTATCAATTAAGACTGTGGGATTTGAATTAAGATTTTATTAAGAATTAATTAAGATAACCTTAAATTCTTATTAATTTAAATTAAGAAAGTTACCGCCAATCTTAATTAAAAGAGCATTTACAAATGGATACTGAACAAGGAAGTTAATCCACAATCCAATCCTTTAGCGATAAGGACAATAATAAAAAAGAAAACTAAGCTATTTTCCCCGAGAATATTTTAGTCCCTGGAGATGCTGAAACCCCAGGATTCTTGGGTATGTAAGCATATGAAGGAGATTTAGAGACTAACGCAAGAAAGCGTGGAAGAAAGCCAGTTTATGATGGAGCAGAGTATCCATTACTTATTGATAGGGCAAAGTTAATACTTCCAACAAAAAATTATGACATAGAGAAACTGCTCGAGCTGGAGGAGTTTAATCCCTTAAAAGATTCAAAGGATCTTCCCAGATTTATAAGCAAATACATCTTAAACAAGACTTCCAAGTCTTTTTCAAAGTTAGTTCGAGCCTAATCAGTCGCTGGCCTTGACGTTCAGCAAAAGATAATTTGATTTTAGTTAATTACAGCAACCATACGTGCCTTTCTATACTCCTAAAGGAAATATATTCAACTAACAAAACACACTGACACCTTAAGCTAACTATGGAGCTAAGATCCAATAAGAGCTAACGTCAAATTACTTGAGGGAATATATGCTTTTAAAGCCCTAAGAAAGATATCAATTTATAGAGCAGATTTGCTAGAGAAATAGCTAGAGCTTGTTAGAGTTCATAATTAATCTTAAAACTACATGCTCATCGAGTTTCTGCGATGGAATGTTTGGGCTTATTCACGAGCTAAACTTAAACTCCAAAATGGACTTACAAGATAAAAACCAGACTTTTTGTTTAGTCCTTACTATACTACAGAAACGAGCTTATTGTTATAGATCAAACCTTCTCAAAAATTCTATGACTCTTCTTGCCCAAAGGCCAAATTCTGAGTAAACCTTGGGCCTCTCAAACTACATCTTCATCAATGAAGTTGAACAATTTTCATAATTGTAAGAAGAGCTTGTTCTTCTTGACAGCAAAAACATTGGCATTATTCCCCTTATGGTGGGGACTTTTGCATAATTTAAGGTGGACCCACAAGTGGTAAGGTTGCTCCCTAACACTCTATAATGCCTCAACAAACCCTTCATACAAGTTCTTAAGTAAAATAAAGGTCTTAGATTGATTGGAGAAATTCCAATCAACCTTGTAGGTGATTTTGTTTAAATATGTGCCCTCTGTCAATCAAGAAACTACACCGAACTCGACTAGTTGATAAACAATATTAAAGAAACTTTTATTAAAAAATGGGACTATTTAGACTAAGCTGACTTTTCAATGTTGATAGCTCAGATATCAGTTGAATTAAAAGAAAGAAATCCTAGCTGGATTGGAAAAGTTACCGAAATAGCTGAAGTTGTTAAATAAATAACTTTTATCCAAATTGAAAAAGGAGTTAAGAACAGACCAGACTTAATCGCAGACCTAATAAATGGCAATCTTCACTCCATTAAACAAATCATAAAGAATCCCAAGCATGTAGAAGACCTAAGTGGCTAGTAATTTTACAAAATGGTTGCCAAGTTCAAAAAACTCAATAAGGGTAATGAGCAGGCTTAAAAGTTTTGTTATGAACTTTAAGAAAGCATAACTGTTACAACCGAAATCCCCCCCCCCAGCCCGCCCAGGCCCGTAGCCCCCCCCGCCACTCAACCCCACTACCCGCCCGCATACCCCTCCCCACCCCCATTAAAATATCCCATTTCATATCAAATTTTGTATCTACAGGGTGTAAATCGATCTCCTTCTTGACATCTCGATTATAGTTTATGAAATATAAATTGAAAAACTTTTTCATATTATTTTTAATGAAAGTAAAATTTTTATATACAATGATACAAAAATATTTTTTAAAAATTTTTTGTCCCTTAAATCAACTTCATTCGACATAATTCGAAGAAATAGTATTGAGTAATTTTTTAAGTTTTTTTTTTTCTTCATTTTTTAAAAATGGTAATGGATAAAATTTTTATAAAAAAATGAAGAAAAAAAAAACTTAAAAAATTACTCATACTATTTCTTTCAATTATGTCGAATGAAGTTGATTTAAGGGACAACAACTTTTTAAAAAATATTTTCTTATCATAGTATTTAAAAATTTTACTTTCATTAAAAATAATATGAAATAGTTTTTCAATTTATATTTCATAAGCTATAATCGAGATGTCAAGAAGGAGATCGATTAAGACCCTGTAGATACAAAATTTGATATGAAATGGGATATTTTAATGAGGGTGAAGGGGTAGTGGGGGTGGGGTGGTGGATGGGGGGATCTCGGTTGTAACACATAACAAAGCAATCTCAGCAAATAAAATCTCTAGAAACACTGATAGGGTTCAACCTCCTGGCTCTCTAAAAACTCTGCTTAGCCTATTCAATGTGGACAAGTAAGGTATTTTAATTTATCAACTTTGGCATAGGAAATTGCAAAACCTTACTTTGTGCAATAATTGCTGTTATATTGACCAAGGAACAACAAAGAAGTACTATAATTTTGGGCAAAAATGATTATCTTATCCTCAGGGATGAAAAGAGATTTCAAAACACTATAATTAAAAGCAATTTGAACATTAATTACAACCAGTATGAGAATAAGCTTGGGGTTTACTATATGACTTAGAAGTACTTTGAGAGTCAGATATACGATAAGCCGTTCAGAGAGTTCTTAAAGAACTCAATACTAATTGTTGATGAATATGACTGGCTTGTTTTCGAAGGCTCCCCTACAGCAATGTCTGACTGGATTCGATTGTTTAGGATTCCTCATAAGCTAATATGCTTAACGGGCTCAACGCTTACTTAGAAAGAGGAGATTTGCTTGGATGTGGCGTTTGGGACCAAAGAAATAAAGTTTCCCACTCTATCGTCCTTAAAATTGGACAAGAAGGTTCATGCTTCTGATATTCTACTCAATTCCTGTTAGCAAGATTACTGTAAGTACCTAAATGAACTGTGCATGAAACAAACTTTGCAAACACCTGTGATTATAGTAGCTTCGGGGACTTACTAGATAATAGATGCATACTTTAAGAAGTTTCGGGAACTTCAATTCTATAGCATGAAAGGAGTTAAGGGTTCCAAAGCGGACGCATACTTGGAGGGCAAGTTTAATATTAGAAATAGCAGCAAAAGATTCGGGGTCTTACTTTTAACTGATATGCAAGGCAGGGGGACAGATCTTCAAACCTCAAAAGAAATTGAGGATAGTGGTGGACTTTATCTAGTAATAAGCGATGTGTTTTCTAAGAGAACAACTTAGTAAATAATAGGAAGAGTTGCAAGACTAGAGAATAAAGGGCAATGGAGACATGTGTTGCTGATATCAGGCTCGCAGGATACAGTTGAGCAAGCAATTCAATATAGGCAGGAGTTCTTGGAAAATGAGAATCATATAAAATTTTCAAAACTTTAGACGATGCTAAGTTAATTCTATTAGCAGTAATAAATTAAGTAGTGTCCTGAGAAAAATTAAGTTGAAGATTCAACTCGTGAAGAATAAATAGCAAAAGGTTAGAGAGAAATTAGCTCATTTGAGGATGAGAGTGATAATCAACAAGAAGGCTAAAACCATCAACTATATGAAATTATACAGGAAAAGAATAAGCTTTAAATTGAAAAAATTGATACTGAAGAAGTGCATAAATAGAACAGCTGCAAGTACCCCATTAATGTAAAGGACTCTAATTTAAAAGATAAGATTGCTTTGGCAAACAGTAAACCCCAAACTCCATCGTCAATAATAGAAAAGCAAACTATTATAAGTGATTAAGATCCCAATTTAAACTCGGGGGATGATTCCAAAAAGAAAGCAATCAAGAAAAGAGACCTAAAAGTTACAGAAAAGACCGATAAGCAAAACAAGATTAAAGCCTAGAAACTGAATAAGTCCAAATCTAACCCAACAAAATAAGCTACAAAAAAGAGTCATGATCTTAACTCTGTTGAAGGCAAAAGCCAATTAGACACCAAGATGACCTCGAATGTTTTATAAAAGAGAGTTACAAGATTATCGATTAAATAATGAGACAGGAAGAAGAATAGTGAGTTAATTAATAATAAGTATACTGCATAAATAGTTTGAGTAATCTTTTGTGTTTAAATTTTGTTAATAAAGTTAAAGGATTGTAAATCTTAACGTGTTGAAATCACTGCATGTCATTATTGTTGTCATTTTAATTCAAGTTCTAAAAAAGGGGGTTTCCATCTTCGTTAATGATTCCTGATTAATGCAAGTGCATTACCAATTATTTATATTCATTAAGCTCTTCTAATTGCTCTTGAAGACTACTCATCTCTTGCCGGACTCTTTTATTTTGCTAAAGGTAGTTTTACTTGCTCTAATTTAGCTATTGCTCTTCTTGTTTGACTTCTTCAATTTCTTTGTGTCTTCGTTTTCTCTATGACCCCGGCTTTAGAAAGAAAGCTGACCGTCCTTTTTGCCCTAATGTTAAAATGAAATTAAATAAGAATTACTGCTAAAGTTTAATGAGTTGTTGAGGGCTTGCACGAACTCAGGTCTCATTCCCACTATCATGTTCTGGGACTTATTTAATCTATCTCTTCTGTCCTCTTTAGCCTTTTAAACAATTTGCTGAGTGCCTTAAGGGTCGATAGTCATTATCATATCACATATCCATTGCTTATCCAAGTGCAACCAGTCGCACTGGTCAGGGAGAAAAGAAAGGGCTTGCTGATTCCTTTAAGCAAAATCAATAAAGTCATCTGCCGTGAGTCCCTCGATTTATGGAATGGCAGTAACGATTATTTCATTTCTCTTTAGGTACTATGAAAGTTTAGATAAGAATAGTTTACATTTTTCTCTCCATTTATTATGTTCTTCAGAAAATACACGTTGGTACAAGTCAATTTAGGTAAATAGGCGTTGCACTCTTAAGTTAGAAACTCATAGAGCTCCTTTTTACTTCCAATCTTATAACGTATTTGATTTACGTTCACTTCAGTAAGTCCAGGTCTTCCTTCCATCTATCTCAGGAGATAGTGCAAGTTAATTTTCAAAGTTTAAATAATTAAATTTTAATTAGTAATTATTAAATAAGTAAATTAAATAGGGACTATTTGATATCAAGAAAAACTTTTGACGTAAATACAATTCTCTTTAAAGTAATCCTTCTTCACAAATCATTGATAACTAAAACTCACGATGAATCATTTAAGAACATTGAAATCTAAGATCACAGATTTTTTCTAGAAAACTAATGGTGATAACTAAAGTTAAACTGGAGATGAAGAGGAGTCATCAGACGGGAATGAAAATCTAAATTTCTCAGTTGATTAGAATTAATAATACTATACCTCAAATCTGTTAAAGTGCGAACCTCAGCTTGACTAAACTATCTAAATTTAATTGCTCAGAAATTACGATATTAGTTAGCTCGAGAAGCAAGTACTGAAGAAGATGAAAGCTGGAATCCCACAATATTAAATCTAAGATCCTAGAAAAGTGGCCTTGAATTGTTAGTCTGGCTCTGAAACCTGGAGTATGTTAAGCCAAATAGATGTTATGAGATCAATTCTCAAAGCAATAATCATAGTTAAAACCTTCAAAAAGTTTGATTCAAGCACAGAAAGGGAGCTTTTAGAATAGCTCTAGCTTGGCGACGGAGCGAATGAAGACCAATAAAAAATTATTGAACTGTAGATCTAGCTTAGCATTGATAGCTCAACAAACTTTGATTTAATAGGCCAAAGTAATCTTAAAGACACAAATGCAAAACGTAAAATAAAATACAAGGACCAGAATAAAGTTCCAAGTCAAAATAAATTAAATATATTAATTGAAGAGCACAAGGTACCAATAAGCAACTTGTAATGACGCTACAAAATGAAAAACAGATAAATAAAAAGTGTATTAAATTCTGCTTAGTCAAGTGCAAATGCAATTAAAAAACATACTCCATTTAAATAAAGGTAGCTACAGCCTCTCCTCAAATGCTGCATATAAGATTAATGATGAGAGGCTGCCTAAACAGTTGCAGGGAAGTCTAGCAGCATGTGCAGAATTTTACTGGCTTTAAACTTTCTATTTCAAGGATAAGAACATTCTTGAAAGAAGAGACTAGCCTTAGCTTTAGAAAGCAATATTATCTCAGTCCTTGAATTAACATTTTAAAGTCTAAGATTTAGAGATAGATTGCAGCGTTCTACTATATCCAAAACATTTTCGATGGGAAAACTATAATAAATATTGATGAAAGCTAAATCAAGTTCAGCCAAAATAGGTCAAAGTCATGGAAGGCAAGAGGATTACTAAATCACACCACTTAATCGAAAAGACTAGATCAAATAGGAATTTTTGCAGGACTCACAAGTCAAAGCGAAGCATTCTTTGTTGTCAACAAAGGTAAACATGTAGCCAAACCGTTTATTACTTCCTATTGCAATTGGTAAATCATTTAGACATCCGCGATGAAAATTGGAGAGCTACTACCATTATTATGCTAGATAATGCATCCTACCACAGAAGTGAATTCTTGACGCGAAAGCTCAGGCTTCTCAATATACCGACTATGTATCTAGGTCCTTATCATTTCATGCTTGCTCCAGTCGAGAGGTTTTTTGCGTAGATAAAAAGAGGGATAACTTACAACTCATTAAACACATAAAATTAATTAAATGCTCAAATTAAAGAAAATGATAAAAACCGGTAGAAGGTGCATTACTCTTAGATTTAATCGCTTTCTGAATAAATTTAAGACATGAATTGCGAATGGGCCTAAAAATGTTTCATAAAATCTATAACTAATGCACTTAATGACATAAGCCTATAGAACATTTGAAATTGAATCACACTGCCAACTTGAGATTCTATTACACGGAAGTGTAAACTCTAGTAAGTCTCAAGAATAAATATTTATATGAATTTATTCATTAATTTGCTTAAAGCTTTCTATTATTTACTTTCAAAGAATTGGGAATGGAGTAATTTTATTCAAATTGTAAAGTATTATAAGGTTATTTAATCAAAATCTAAAAGTTCAGATCTAAAGCTTTGTAAAATTTAAACATTAACCCTTGGACTATATTAATTTTGGATAAAAAGACTTTAAAATTAAATAACAATATTTCCAAAGTTATATAAAAGTCATTGAATGTAGATGAGTTCAATGCTATAATAAAAATTTCCCTATAAAAAATAGTTAGTTTCTAGTATTTTATAGTTTTTATTAGACTTATTTTTTCATTTATAAACAAAAAGCTAAAATATTTTTATTGAGAATACTAAGAGCGTATATCCGCTTTAAATAGCGTGGATATCCGCGCACTCTAAATTAAACAAATAATTTCAATTAATATAAATACTATCGGTTGCAAGTTTATATAAATATATTTCTCATAAAATTAAATAGGATTATTTGCATTACTATAATTTTATCAAAATTCATACAAATTTTATATCTTTCTGATGCATAGACGTCTTTATAAAATATATAATAACTAAATAAATTGTAGTAAATTTTGAATTTTACTTGTTTTAAAAGAAAGCGGATATCAGCTTTCAAATAGAGCGGATATCCGCTTATTATAATTTTTGATAAATTTATTTCAATATGCTTATTTCTATAAATGAAAAATTTCCCCTTAAACCTTAAACACCTATTAAACTTTTTATTTCATATATAATAAAGTTATTTAAGGCGAGCGGATATCCGCGCTTTCAAATTATAAGCTAGTTAAAATATGATAACTTAAAAACAGTTTTCTCTACTTTTATATTAAAAATTTTATATTAAATAAATAGTAGGTCAACCTTTACGATTAAATTAGGTACTTGACTCTAATAAATTAATCCTTAATTTCAACGCAATAATATTGAGTAATTTATTATTTTAAGAACTTTAAAGCAACACATATAATTGTTTTTTACAGATCTTTTATTTAAAAATCTCAATTAAATTTAATGATGAAAAATGAACTTGTTAATTAAGCCAATTTTCCTTAAAATTTTCTAAGAAAATTTGGTATTAATTAGTTTTTACTATCAAAAGACAAATTTATTACTTTTAAAATCAAGCGCGGATATCCGCTCAAACAAAATAATAATAATAAAATATTTATTTTAGATGGAGACATATAGTATATCTCGTTTAAAGTTAAAATATTTCATTCATAAAATACTGTAGTTACTAATACGAAAACTTATAACATAGAATACTGTTGATATTTGTAGAACGCTATATAGTATCCTCAAATTAACTTAAGAGTAATTCAAATTAATAAAACAGCATAGTTTATGATAAAAGTTTAACAAGACTATTTTATTAAAGAATTCATTAATTTATAGTAATAATATAAATAAAAGATCGAACGACCTAGAAATTTATTTACTTAATTACCAATTTATAATAAAACCCCTTAAGTAAAATAAGATCAAAATTTGAAATAAGATTATCTTAATCAAATTAAGATAATATTTTTAAATTATGTTTAATTATTATTAGCAAAAAATCAATAGAAATATATATAATTTCAATGAATATTTAATTCACTGCTTATTGACTTTTGAAGGCTATCCATTGAGAAAATATATCGCTTCATTTCCTATAGTAGTCCAATAAGGCCTGTGATTGTGAGGTCTTCCAAATATCTCAGCATATTTTCTGTTAGGTAAAAGCTGCTCAATATATTCATATAATTAATATGGCTTTTGGCTAACTAATCTGACTGGTGATATAATAATATTTGGGACATTGTGAGTAAAACTAATTCTTTTTAGTTCAGAAAATTTGTTATCGGGTCTTGCTACAACACAAAATTCAGTCACATGCCTGAGGTCAAATCCGATTCTAGAATGTAAGGTTTTATCTTCATTAAGCTTAACCCATGTCAGTATCTCTGCCCTTTTATATCCAATTGATTTCAAATATTCTAAGCATGACTCAAGTTTTAAGTTTGTAATCCATATAAACAAATACCCGTTCTTCTATAGCTTTTAAATTGGAATATTTTTGAAGATTTCAATATCTTTGAGAATTTAATAACCAAGCTTGCAAGCTGTATCATTCCAGGGAGGGTCCATCACAATTGCATCAAATAAATTTCCTAACTCATTAACTTAATGGTCTGAGAATATTTGGTTCCACATACTCTAGTCTTTAATGCACCCCTGGTATTAATAGCTGTTCTTATTTGTTCTTCTCATTCCCCATTTGAATTTCGTTTGATTATACTAGCCATTGTTAATCCTATCTCTGGTATCTAATGGAATCTCTCCTAATCTCTTTTGATATTGTTTAGATTATTATTTTCAATTAAGTTTCTCTTCTCTTTTATTGGGGTCTTCAATCTTTACCTAAGTTAATTTTTTATTTTCTTAATTTTTGTATTTAAGTTTTTCATTTTCTTCTCTTAGAGCATTAATTTAATCTTCTAGCAATCTCTACACTTCCGTTAAACTTGTTATAAATTTAATTTTTCTTGCTTAAAAAAGTCAGTGTCTATTGAAAGTTTCAATTGAAGCTGTTTAACTTTATTTTACAAGTCTTTGATTGTTTTATTTTTATCCTGTAATTATTTTTCACATTTCTTCAAACGTTTGATTCCTGCTAATTTCTAATTATTGTTTTTCTTATTTTTATGGTTATCTCTCCACTTCTAAATTTCAACTTAATTCAATTCTTATTTCATTTTTCTCATTTTACTATCTATTTATTTGAAAATATCACAAGTTTCATTCTTTGAGAATTTGTTAACCTCATTAAACTTTAGAAATGCGTACTCTCTAAACCATTTTTTGAATTATCGAAAATTCTCGAATTTGTGCTTGATCAAGGTAATTTCTCTATTTGAAAGATTGAATTGTTTTGAGAGAATTTTTGTATATTTTTTTAGATTTATTTTTCACTTTTTTTAAGCTTTTTATGTTTTAATTTGATCCATTATCTTTTTCTTTATTGCTGAATTTTTATGAGTCTTCATCATTTAGATGTTCATCATTTCCAGATAGGACTATTTATTAATTATTAACTTAAAATCTAACTTAATTGGAAGGTTAATCATTCTTAAATTCATTTGAAGATAAGGCAACTAAATTACTTGTTTAATTATTTGTATCAGAGAATGATGAAGATAATTCTGATTCTGAATTTTCATCTGATTCACTATTACTGGACATATCCTCCCAGTCGTTATCTTAATTTACTTAGTTTTTATCAATTACATTTTACAAAGATTATCCTGAAAGTTCATTAATTAAAAGCAAAGTCTAAGTTTTAGTGTCATTTTCATACAATGATTCCTCAATTAATTATTGAAAAATATTACTCATCTGAAAGCAAAACCTATAAATATTTTATTAAGTTCCACTCTAATAGGAATATATTTATCATATTTTTACTCTCTAATAAATTAAATATTTAAGTTTAGGGTCTTATAAAATCAACTCTCAATAAAACAATCAAATAAAAATCATAAAAAAAATAATATCCAATAAAAACTTATTTCGTATAAAAATATATTCTTATTAAAAGACTGGGCTCCAAATAATATCAAAATTTAATAAGACTTTGTTGGATATTTAAACTCGTTTTAAAATTCTTTTATTGGATCAGTTATAACGATGATAAAAAATAAATAAATAAATATAAGAACATGTTTTTAAAATCAATTAATGTTAATAATAAAAAAACTAATCAACAATTTAATACAGCTTAAATTATGATTAACACAATTATTTTTAGTACCAAAATTCAATAATTTGGATTAAGATTTTAAAGTAACTCTTATGGGTAATTTACTTACCTTTCATCTTAATTGGTGAGGAGTTTTTGCTCAAAACGGGATTATTTATTATAATCCTTTCCAATCAATTTGATTTTGAGTGAGTGAATTCAAATCTAAAAATGAGCTTTAGGAATATAGCCTGCTTAGTGAAAACATAAATCAACCTTAACAATAGTAAAATACTTTACAGATGAAAAAAATAATCAGTAATAATAGAATTTGCAAGCCTATAACGAAAAGATTTATATGCACAGACTAAAATATAATTATTCAGCCTAATCTTAAGCGAAAATAGAAAAAATTAACTCATCCATAAATAATCAACACCAATTATATTTGCCTAAGCCAGTATAATGTGATAAAAATTCCAATTGGTCATTTTCAAAATAAATAAAAGCTAAAATAGTAATTTTAAATTCTGGATATCTATAAGATTTGTAAAGTTCCGTGCAAATATCAAGATTTACTTAATGAAGTAAAAACACTTTGAAGAATTCCGTAATCTGCAATAAATCTATAAGATCTTGCTCTTTATATATTGGTGTATGAAATGAAAATAAATGAAAATATTACCCTTTGCACTTCTACTCTATGATAATAAAATACAAAGTATTTATAATTCAATCTTGATTATCAGAAAGAGGTTTTATTTAAGTAACCTTGCAAAAAAGATGAGAATAGCGGTAAAGCCTTTGGTGACAACTCAAATTGAAACGAGGAAATATTAAATATAATCTCTCCATTTTACTTAGCTTAATCCCGTAATTTATAAGAGCAAGCGAATCAAATTTATTCTCAAGCCAAAGAAATTTTATAAATTACAAGTGCTAATCAAAAATATTGTTAAGTAAATACAAATTCCAGATATCAATGATCATGTAGAACTTACACTCATTGATGTTCATAAAGAAATAAAATAGAAATCTTGATTAAATATTTAGAGGGATGACAGTGTCCTTATTCGCAACAAAGGACAAATTTGATATTTCAATGTCAATTTTTATGCTTTGCGAATTAAATACATTGATTAATTCTCTCTAAAGTGAATTCAGATCAAATGAATTATAAAAATCACAAGAAGTAAAGAAAAAATTTTAGTATAAACTTTTAAGCCATAAAGATTGTTTAATTCAATTTATGCTATATCAAAGTGGTTATAAGCTTAAAAATTTCAAGGAGTTTTACAATGACTTTTAAAATGATCCTTATATCCATGAATAATCTAGGCTACAATAATGACTCCCAAGTTTTGCAATCAACTAGGCCCTAAATATTATATGAGTATATTTATTGTCAAAATGTTCTTACTTCGTTAAAGATTTGAGATTGATTGTAAGCTGAGAATCCTTTTTTATAAATGCAAAGAATTTCTCAATCGGTGCTAAGTCAAATTGATATGGACCTAGAAATGCTGTAGGAATTTAAAATTTTAAAATC
>ARYC01019100.1:0-32528 GCA_000711775.1 Oxytricha trifallax | reverse complement strand
ATTGATATGGATATTATTGATCAAGCAAAGGAGCCCGAAGTTCCTTCTGAATAGATTATAGCCATCGATCATAAAGTTGCAGTTGTAAAGGCTATAGTGGAGAAGATAGTCGAAAAAGTAGAAAGTTTTTTCATAGGAGCCAAAAAGGATATCGAGGAAGCAAAGAAGGCCTCTGAAGAGGAAATGAAAACTGAAACTGTGGCTGAAGAGCCAGACACTCAAAGTAAATTAGGGTTCTATTAACCTTCTATCATAGAATTCATTGTAGAGAAGATGAGCCAGAACCCTGTGCTCTTAGACAAGCCTATTAGTGAAGTTGAGAAGATCTTCAAAAACGGCGTGAGGCGCCAATATGAGGAGATCACTTAAGAGCCAGGCAGAGAAAGATCGAAGAGCGAGGAAGGAAAGAAATAGACTAATAAGAGAAGTAGGAAGGCTTATGAGAAGGCAGAGCAGATTAAGGACTTAGTTGAAAAGTGAGTTATTCTTGTAAGGAGGAGTTGCAGAGACAAGTCTTTTAGTGAAACTTACAAGGAGCATGAAGAGGTCGAAGAAAGTATGGAAGCCTGGTTGAAGAAGGCTTCAAATTAAAAGAGAAACTTGAAAAGTGATATAGATCATAGGAACCCCTAAAGAGAGGGATTAAAAAGAAACTTGAAAAGTGATATAGATCATAGGAACCCCTAAAGAGAGGGGTTATAAAGAAGATGATTTTAAAGCTTAATTTCTAAAAGAATTCACCATATTCTAACTCTTTCTATTAGTAGTGTTCAGAGAATAGATGAGAATAGAGACCAGCAGAAGTCAAAGGCTGAAGTTCTGCACCTGCCCTTCCAGATTCTGAGAGCCGAAGTCTTGCATAACTTGCTCCTTCATTTTGCGTAAGTCAAGTACTTCACTTTCCAAGTTATCATGCTCTTGCTTCAGCCTCTTAGTTTCTTATAGAAAGAGCTGCCTGTCTGACTTCAAGGCTGTCTCATTATCTTTCACCTCTTCAATTTCATCTCTTGTTCTCTTTCTTTTAGATGAGTCCTTCATGAGATTTACAGCTTTGCCTCTCTCGGCTTAAAAGGAAATGTAAAGAGAGTAAACTTACTGCTGAAGCTGAGGCATCTAGAGAGTGCGTCAACAAATTCAGATCTCATTTCAATGACTAGGTCTCTGCTTTGCTCACTATCTTTCCGTTAAAGCATTGCATCGTGAATCATGTTGGTGACACCGTCGGTGTCCAAGGTATAGAGCAAATCACAGATCCATTGCCTGTCTAAGTGGACCCAGTCTCGCTCATCAGGGAGAAAGTTGAGTAGTCTGGGGATGTCTCTCGCATAACGAGGAAGTCCTGTACTGTAAGTCCCTCTATGTGAGGCACTGAGGACACTTTGACGTCTTCTCTTCTGATGTACTATGAAGACGGTTACAATTAAGGAGAGATGCTTACCTCCTTCTTTGCTCTTATGATGGACTTGAAGAAGTAAATGTTGGTTGAATCAGGCTTAGGTAAGAAGGCCCGACAATCCTGGGTGAGAAAGTTGTAGAGCTCTTTCTTGCTTTTGCACTTCTAAGCTAGTTCTTAAACATAGATGCCAGTAAGTTACGCTTGGTTCATTAAATTCTAATAGGAGGGTGCCATCAGCCGTTTTAAATAGCGAAATATTGGCTCATGAAGACAGCACTGTTACTATAATGAGATAGTCATTTTCACTATTATGAAATGCCTTCAGCATGATCCGATTTCTGCATGCGGATTTCCTACCAGCACCAAAGTAATTCATTATTAGGAAATTAAGTCTATTTGAAAAATAATTAGATTTAAGATCATGAATTTTTAAGAAATTATTTCTCTTTTTATATTCATTTAGAACTTTAATTTTTAAAATGATATATTTTCAATCTCTATTTAATTTTACATAAATTTTATCTAAAATTTTTATATAATTTATATTTTTTTATTTTTTACAGCAAATTCATCTCTATTTTACATTTTTAAGTATATTAAGAAATTTAGAGCATAAAAAGCTTTTTATCAATATTTTTAAGTATTTCTAGAATTAAAATTTAATATAAATAAGTATAGAAATATAATTCCAAAGTATCAATGTCAAACAAAGACTTTATTTTTTAACAATTCTATATATTTTTTAATTAATATATATAAATTTTTTATATTAGCAATCCTTTATATTATTAAATTATTTAGACAGAAATACATAGCGAAATGGAATACAATTTATGGAATTTTATATTGATTTTATTAAGAGACACGAATTGAAGTAATTATTTATGGATTCATATCTCTCTCACAAATAACATAGTAAAATCTTCTTATATAACATTATAATATATAGCATTCCAGAATTGAATTATTATAATCTTATTGTGGATAATTAAATCTTGATAGCAAATTTAGCAATAATATATTAGTATGCTTACAGATTTCATTTCATATAATTCAATAAACTTTTAATTTAGTCATTAGATTATGATAATCAAATTCATAACAATTCAATATAAAACTAAAAATTGAAAAATTATCTTTTGATATCATATGTTTATAATTTTTAAATTCATAGAGAATTTATTATCCATTTAATTATAAATTTAAATTATAAAATTTATAAAAGTTCAATATAATTTTTATTCCTGTGTAAGAATTTTATCATACTGTATTACAATTGATTATTATTGTTTTTGTAAGTTCTAATATTTTAAATTTACCTTTAATTATAATTCAATCGATTTATAATAATAAGAAGGATTGTAAAAATATTGATGATTAATACTTATAAATTTATAAATTCTTTACTAACTTTGATTTATTAACTACTAAAAATTCTAAATTATACTTGATATATTTTTAAGAGTAAAATAAATATTAGTCTTGATAATTAAATACTTAAATGTTAAACAAAAAAATCTCAATACTTCATTTATTTACAACTAATCCATGTCATTCTTATATCCTTCATTGCGAATATTAGAATTCTAAATTATGAAAGCTTCTAACAGTATCAAGTTCTTTCAAATAATATGAATTCAAATTTATAAAAAATTTGAGATATTATTGAATCAAAGTTCAGTTTGTAACATATTTCTAATTTAATTCATTGCATATAAACTAATTCATTAAAGATTTATTTGCTTCATAAAAATTATACATATCCAAACATAGTTCTTATGAATTATAAAAATTAAATATAAATATTATTATTAATTGAACTATGATGGTTTTTGTTAAGTGTTTATAAATCATATAATTTAAAATATCTTATATTTTAAAATTTATAATTCAAATTTAAAGAATGTTTAAAATAGAGAGATACTTGCACACTTTGATAATTACTTGAATTCTTTAGAGTTTTGAGCAATTAATGCTTTCCTAAAGTTATTGCTACTTTAATGAATTAATTTACTCTTGGGAATATTTCAAAATTAGAATTACAGCATTAAGAATAGAATTTTAGCCAATTCACAAATCGATAGTTAAACAATTCAGATTTGAATTTAAATCATGACAATTTCTGTAAGTTATATTGAAATAAATATATTTCGAAAATTTTATTACAAAAATTTCACATTATAGTAAGCCATATAAATATTCTTATATTGGTTCTTATTAGAACTTATTCTTGATTAGTTAAAATATTATATTATAAGGTCAAATTTTACTTTAACATTCTACGATATTAAATATAAATTTTCTTTGAATTGTAGACTTTTATTTAAATTATTTACTCTTAATCTTAAAATAAATTTACTTTCATTCATATATATTTTTTTGGATTAAAACTTGTATTATAAAATTATTCAATTTTCTAAAGTAACTTCTTACCTTTATTCAATAAATAAGTAAATTTTATTAAATAACTCACAAATATTTGTGCTTTAAATTATAAAAGTTTAAAATTTATAAATAAAATTTTAGAGAAAGCTTTATTTGTCTATGTTTTAATAATACATCTTATTATATTAATTTTTATATCAATCATAATAAAATAGGGTGGCAAAGTTTTTTCATAATATATTTTAATTAAAATTACCAATTTTTTATCCCCCTACTCAACAAATTTACATAAAATAATTTTATATAATAATTTTTATAATAATTTCTTATAAAATAATTTATAAGTCTCACTTAACTTAGATTTCTTGATTAATTTTAATTTAAATCATTTAAAAGCGATGGGTGGCAATAATAAGAACAATGGGTCTTAGTAATAGACAAGCTCTGTTCCTCCTAATCCAAGTAAATAATTACAAATTTAAACTATGGGTGGTTAAAATTCTACTTTATCAACAAATGCAAATAACTCACCAACACTTAAGTAAATAAATTTAACATAAAGTTAAATGGATTAGGTTATGAAAACTTTATCATTAGATTTATAAAATCAATTTGATCAACAAAATGATATCATAAACTAACAAAGTTAGTAAATTAATACCTAATTATTTAGTTTTAAACCTTAGACTAAAACTATTGTTGCTAAAATACATTCATAATTCCTCCATGAATAAGATGAATCCAATATTAATTCAATAAGTGGGAATTAAGATAAATTGGAGCAAATTTATTTCCTACAACCTTCATAATTAATTTGCAATATTCCTACAAATTTCTCGCATTTCTTTAAAGGACCTATGTATGAGAACAATATAAATTGTTCAATTTCTCTAGATGATTTTAATTAGAAATCTTAAATATATTTAATTTAACAAGAATTTCCCCTTTAAATTTAAGAATTATTCCATAGTTTTAACTTATTCATGGGATTTCACCTGTACATATGCAAGAAATTATATAGCATTCGATATTAGAACTCAATGATAATCAAAAACTAAAGAATGCAATTTTCCAAAATATACTCTTTGATATCGATTAATTGCAAGGATTAATTATTGATAGCAAATTTAATTAATATTAGTTGGAAGCATTTGAATCTCTCACCTTATTTTAAATTCAAAATTACAATTAAAAATCTGGGAATATCTTAGATGTGTTAAATAAGCATAATCATTCACCAGTTTTGATTTAACTGTAAAACACCAAACGCTCCAATTTTATAGTATTAAAAAGAATATCAAATGAGTGGTATTTTTTTAATTAATTTGGCACAATTTATAAATTAGATGCAAGAATCAATAAAGTTTAAAACAATTTCATAGATAAGATTCATTCAATTCCTATTTATCAGTTTGAATAGAAATACCTTGGAAGCGTAAACACTTTTTATTATGCAAAATTGATTCCAAATTTATTTAAGTCAGAAAAATTGAAAATAGGCAGCATATTAAATTAGTTTTATTAAAATTTGAATTATACTTTAGTATCAAACAAATGGGGAAACTTGAATGCATTTGTTTAGAAAATTAAACAGAAATCTTAACTACAGCAAAACATTTTCAATTTACATTAATTGTCAATTCCTCAGAAAAATAATTCTAATGAAATTATTAACTTGTATAGAAAAGAGGCAATTTAAGAAAGGCAGATGATATCAATGGAAATTAGTAGCAAATTTCCAAAAATTCTAAGCAAATTAAGAAATCACCCAATACCAAAACTAAAACTGCAAACTTTAAGGCAAGTAAAGGTAGACAATCAGACTATGAAGATAATGAATATGATTCAGAGACTAGTTCATAGTGAGACATGATAATTTATAATTTTATAAATATATTAATTAATTTAATAAATATATTCAAATAAATTGATAGAAATTTGTTTAATATTTTTATTTATTTCTATATTAAGTATTTATTCATTATGTTGTAGATTTTATAAAAGTATATAATATTGGTAATTATCTGTTCATTTATAATAATCATAGTAAATTTGAGTGAAATTAATATTAGTAAAGAATTTATAAATAACATTTTAGACTTTTGAATAAATAGAAACAAATGATACTTTAACTATTTTATAAAAATATTCACTAAGGAATGTAAGGAAAATATAAATTTTATGTAAGAATTATATTCATGAGTAAAATTTTGCAATCATTGAAACTATATAGTAAAATAATATCAATTAATTATGAAATATAGTAAGATAATATAAACATATTATTTCATTTGGTAACGAAAATTTTGAAATTATAAATTGAGTTATTATAGAAATTTTATTTCTTAAAAATAAGTAAAAAAATAAAAACTAAAAAAATAGCTAAAATATAAAGTCAAAATAAATTAGAATAAAATATAAAATATGAAGATAAAAATATAAGAATATCAAATTTTATTGATAAACGAGAAGATAATTTAAATAAATATTTTATGTTCTTTATATATCAATATATTGAATTTTATATACATTGAGATTGATTTGTAAAGTATATTGATAGTGGATTGTTAAATTTCTTTGTTTAAATCGATTAAATTTTAGGTTAATTAAAATAAGCTTAATAATAAATGCTTATAGCCCTTCAAAACCCCAAAACCCCTGCTCGATTAAACTTGGGATTTTATTGCACTGGTTGGAAATAATGACCGCGGGCAAGAGAGACATGAAGTCTACGCTTTTGCAGGATTTTAGAGCTAAAGCAAGTGTACATGAACGAGACTATGGTCCTTTGAATTCCACCATAGTAGTTAAGTTTTAAAATTTAATAGTATTAATAATTAATTAAAATTTGAATTAAGGAAAAGAGGGAGGTTCAAAACGAGTGCCCCATGAACCTTGCAAATGACGCAACTCAGCTCACAGATGTCAAAAGTAGGGTAAGGACCACATATTCTTCATCTACGCACTGTGCTCTATCCAATGGTAAAGTATGGGACCGAAATAAAATTCGAACTTTTTTCCCACATTACTGATCATTGGAAACTGCACTTTGAAGGCCCTATAATAAGTTAAATTGTGAAGTTTGGAATTTCGCTATTTATCGATATTAAATCATCACTATACCAACTTATAAATTTATCACGCATATATGTATTGGGGTTTATATATATAATCGTTATATATTTATAATAACATAACTTTTTTATAATAATGGGTTGTGTATAAGGGTGTATCTCATCTAAAAAACCAAATACTTCTCTTTAACAATTCTCAGAATAAAATATTGTAATGAGAAAATTAACGATATTTTCATATGTGGCGGAGGACAATAAATATCTACTCTTTATCTTTGACTTTTTACCTTTAAATGCTCTCATTAAAGTTAGCAAAGTAAATAAGTAAGTTAATATAGAATTTGGCTTAGTTTTCAGTTACATTGCCTTTTTAATTAAACTAAAAAAAAAGAATTTACTTTTTAAAAAAGAACCTGATTATTTTAATTGCCTTTATAGGAGATTCTATTTCATATCAGGGAGAAAACCATTAATAAGTAAATTCCTAAAGATAACTCAAAATGAGAAAACAAATTTAAAAGATTAAGAGAAAAAAGACAATTAATTTCTATAAGATTAAAGTGATGCTCCCCACTTGAATTCTCTATATATCTATGAATAAGACTTTAATAGTAGAAATGCTTAAAATTTAATAATTAACAATGAACTTAATTCATACACTTAGGATTATTCAATTTAGACACAAGCACCTACTAATATCACTCTAGAAAAGTTGGTTAATCAAAATGATCAAAACGATAGTTCCTAAATTTTACACATCTCATAGGTAATTATATAAATAAATTATAGCAATTTATTATAGAAAAAGAGTTCATCACTTGGTTAATCACTAATACTAAAGATGAAAAGAACATTCCAAAATTCGTCATAAAAGTCTATTTAGTAAAATGAAGCATTATAACAAAGTATTGAATATGACATGATAACTGATTAATAAGGATACTACAAGTCTTAGTTTCAACCATTTTAAAAAGACAAAAATATGGGATATACGTTCAAAGGTAGTAATTTGATTTTAGAGAATAATTAAAGTAAAACCAAAATTTAAGCATAGAAAAGGTATAAAACTTAAAATAGATAAAGTTCTAATACTTAAATACTCTTGTCATAGGCTTTTAAGAACGAAGATAAGTTTTCATAAAATTAACTTGAAAATTACTTTGAGCAGTCAGTTTAAATATAAATCAAAGATAGAAATATTATGGTAGATGATCACTCATAAAGAGAATAAGGAATTCAATATTTCAGCTAGCCAATTGAATTTAATTTAAATGGTCATTATAAAACACCAAATTTTTCATTGAGAGGAACTTAGAGATTAAAGTCTTAATTCGATTAATCATAAGACTATTAAGATGAAGGGCAATATTAGGGTAGTTACAACTTACTGCATAACAAATTTTACAAGTAAAATGCAAAATAATTTAATGAGACTGATAGGGACAGCTTTAATTACATACCAAATATTTTGAATCATAATAATTTGTAATAGTCTTCTGGCAGAAGCAGCAATTATATACCTAGTGTGATATTAACTTCTAAACACATTGAGACTCCTTAATCATTAATACATCGAGTTGCTAATAATGGAGCATTTTCAATGTTAAACTCTAATAGAGTTGACAACGGAGAATTTAACAATAAAAATAGAGCTTTTACAAACCTATTTGACTGAAAACTCAACCAAAAGCAAATTTAACCCATGAATTGAACTTATATTGATTTATTTATTGTCTCTTTTCTATAATATGATGATTATTGAAGTAAATCGCTAATTTTCAATAGTTATTTAATCAACAAATTAATCTATTTTTATTGTCAGAAGTGTTGCCGAAATCATGGCTATAAAAATGTTCCTATACCCATTAATTACTTCTATTTTTACCTTCATTTTTCTGTTAATCTTGTATTCTTCCCTGATTATTTATTTAGTGCGGTACTTTAATTGTACAGAATTGTTTCTTCCCTAGGTCTACGTATTTATAATGTACTTCTCTTTTAACTATATTCAAGGCAACTACTTCATTTCTAGCTGAGCTTACTATAACTAAATTAGTAGGCTCAAAGTCAATTTGAGTAACTGCATCATTAAACAGCTTTTCCTGCATGATTATGGTTAGAGTGCTCGATTCAAGAGCAATTAAAACACCTCCAGAGAGACCAAGCAAAATGTAACCATTATCAAATGGTCCAAAGTTTAGTGTTGTCACAGTTCCATGTTAAGTTTGGAGAAGTTGAATGTTTCAATTTACAAATATGTATATTGTTAGCATTAAGCTAGGGATTGACTCATCTTATGTTTCTTCTGGATTTAATCTACTTTTATCTTCGAAAAATAGAGGATCCTCTTCTAAAATATTTTATTTCTATTAACATGTGCCAACAATCAAAATTTTCTTGAGTAATTGCTACTTATTAGTTCTTTCAAATTCTTCGATTTTTCTATCAGACCATCTCATTTTAGGAACATAACATGATCGATGCTTATAATTGACAAGTCATATTGATCCATTTGCTCTTAAATATCCATTCTATTATGTAATGTACCTCTTTTATCATAAACATCTATGATTTTGCAAGAAGACTGTTTTTAATACCAAACTAGAATTTAATCTGCATAGTAGTCAATTTTTTAGGGAATATAATCTAGCTTAATTTAACAACGTTTAGACATTGTGAAATTGGCAACTTTTGGGTGCATTTTATCATCAATATCTTATTTTAATTCTTCCATGCGAGCTCTTACAATAAATAAGCTCAACACCTATTTATTCGAATCTAAAGTAAAGAGAAAATTACCATCATGCCCATAGAAAAGCTAGGCTGAAGTTATTTAGCCTCTCACTGCTAATTATCCAAATTATTCAAGCTAGAAAGGTTAGTCTGGAATGTTAAAGTTTTCTTAAATCGTATGATCATTAAGATCTAATACATGTGATTCTAATTTAAATTCGTTGTTTGACTTGATTTAAGTTTCTTGGGAACTTTCATCCTTATCTTATTCTTAGATAGTAGAAAGCATAATATTTCTGGGGCTTTTGCATTTGGGAGTTTAACTTTAAGTTTTAGAATTAGAATAGTCTAGTTTTATTGTCCTTAATTTGGTCTCAAAATTTTTTACTGATAATGGTTGATCTTAAATTCTTGTCAAATTTTTATGCAGTTTAGGACTTAAATTAGTTTATTCTATTTCTATGTTATCGTCTTTTCTAATCAATCCTTTTCTAAATTTGCCTTGCTTAATTTATTCATTAGCTTTTTCCTTTAAAATTCCTGAACTTTACTTTTCTTAATTAACATACTCTCTAACACAGTCTTCAAGGTCAAGTGATTTTTGAAGTTTAAGAATTTTGAATTCTGTCGTGTTTTTAGATTTTTAGGTTGACACTATTAGAATGAATGATGAAATATGATCCTCCATGAAACTTGTTAGAACTACTTCTTTATCAGATTCTAATATCTACTATGAACTATCATTTTGCTTAATATCAATCTGACTATTATTATGTATTTGGCTTAAGCCTCCTCGAAATATCTCAAAAGGCTGCTCTACTTAATTTAAGGCAACTATGCTTAAGACTAGCTCATTCAGATTGCCCGTCTTTTCTTAACCTTAATCATCTTATGATTTGTTCTATTTAGATGCAATCAAAATGCGTTTCTTATCGAATTCGAATCTACTTCGATACCCTAAGTATCTCCCTGACTGAAACTTATGTGCGATATATCAAATGGACATTAAACCTTAAAAGCAACACTCATTCTCCATTATTTATTGGACTGATTTTAAGATGCCTATGATTATTTCGAGTCAAAATTTCTCGCCATTAGTTTTGCATTTTTATGTAGAGCCGAATTTGCAGACATTTTTCTGTTTGAAAAGATGTTTGTTTGCATAAATGATTTCTTATAAGAATCTGTTCCGTGGTAGTTACTTGTTTTTTATATTATTGGTTGTGAAATATCGAGACCCGTCCTATCGTTATGCTTATTATATAATCCACTTGATAGCCTGCTTTATCTATGCTTGTTATATTCGCTATTGAAATAATAAATTAAAAAACTATATAAACTTATACTTTCACTTCATTTTAAACTCCCCTCTTTGTTTCCAATACTGTGCTTAGTTTATAATCTGTTCTATGTAAAATCCTGATAATTATTATATATTGAATTCCTATTATGAATTTAAGTATTATTAACTGCACTGCTTCTTATTTGTTTAGGGGATGTGGTAATGGCATAGATGAAATTTTCCTGATCATCGCTAGGTTGGCATACACTTGTTATATTGAAGTTTGGGTTTGCACAGCATAACTAATTTCCCATTTTATTGTTAAAATTAGGACTAATTCATCATATAAAAATTAAAAAGAATTAGCTGTAAATATCATTTATATTAGAAATATTGAAACAGCAATAATATGTTGAAATAAAATTAATAAATCATAAGTTGATAAATTTAGTTATTTATATTTTTATATAGCTTTTTTAATTAAATTTTATTTCTATCAATAAATTACATAATTCGGTTAGAAATTGCTATGAATACATTAGTTATTGGTAATTATCATTATATAGTTTATATAGAAATTTGGGGTAATTGAAGTCACAATTATTAATACTAAAATGTTAAATTTATTTAAAACCCCATTATAATATAAATAGAGATATATATTAAGGTATAATAGATATAATATCAATAAATATTTCACAGTTTAATCTGATAGTTTTTGAGAAAGTATTTTAGTGTTTGTTATATGATTATTAAATTTAGTAAAAAGGGAAAGAAATTGGGAAAAATATTTAATTATCTTATCTTTTGCTCTAATTTATAAATTAATAGTTTTTTGAATTTGATCATTAGTGATTGAGATTGAAATTTCAATAACTTTTAATTCCAATTTAAAGTCATTTTTTAATTTATCTTAAGTACTAATTCTTTTAAGACAGGAGTTTAAAAAAGACAATGAAGTTATATTTAAAGAATTATATAAAGTACAGGATTAAAATTTGTTTTTTATTTTCTTATTTTTTGTTCATTTCACTTGTTTTCGTATAATTTTAAGTTATAAAGATTCAGAATATTTGTTTGAGTTAGCTTTCTTCTTCTGTCCATGAGATTGATATATAAGTACTTTTTATTTTTATTAATTTGACATTAATTTCAAAGCAAGTCTTTCAGTTATTGTTAAATTATTGATTAATTTGCTCTAAATCTCCCTGCATTTACTAAGCTTCATTTATTTTTAAGCTCTTTACATATACTCATTAAAAATGGAAATATTTATCAATTATAATTTAAAGTCAAGCTTCAGTTTTCGAAATGATAAAGACCTTTTTCTTAATCCTTCTTTTCTTCAATGAACTTGACATTTCAGAGAGTGTGTCGCTGAAATCATTGTTAAAGTTAATTTGAGAAGGAGTTAGTAGTTGAGGGATTTCTTCTTTTTTTACTGTATGAGAGCCTTCCTTGAGTTAATTCTTAGCTAGAAGCAAATCTTCTCCTGCCTCAAGGCGATGCTTTTCATAAGCTGATTTCATTAGATCTTAATTAAAAATTACATATAAAAATATATAAAATGGGAGTATGCAAAATTAGATACTTTCTGCATTTTGGTTTTTCACAGAGACAGGCAACATTATGTGGAATATTAAGAAAGTTTTTATCCCACTTGTAATCAATTGTGAGTTCCTCCCTAAAAAGGATTAATCATTTTTAATTCATATAGTTTAGAAAACTTACCCAGCCTGAATGACTTTTGTTGTGAAGAGACCAATTTTGTGATAGGTAAATCCTTCAATATCTGTGATTATGTTGAACGATTTCAAATTAGGATCGCAGCTATGATTTACAAATCTGCTCTCATTTCCATGAAAAGCAGCGTCGATGCAAAGTGGGAAAAAGTCTTCTGAACTGCTATGCTGAACTCTCATATCATACTCATCTTAATCGTCAGGGTCGCTCATATCAAATAAGTAGCTCATTCCAACTTTATCATAAACCTTGCCTCTTTTATCTCCTTCCTTTGCTGTCAAAACTTCACCTAGATATTCAACAACGAATGCTCCAGCAGGTATCTATTCCAAAGTGAATAGTCCCCACATCACATTCTCAAAACTTTAACCTCTAAGCACTGAAACCTTCTTGACTCTCTTGATGGCTGTCTTCCACTTATGCTTATTATCAGATTCCATTAAGAAATTCATACAGAGATCTTTGTTACAAGCGCATCTGGGATGACATTCATTGAAAGTCAAAGTTCTATTGTTTGATTAAATTGCTCTTGTTTGAATTGCAATCATAGTGTTGTCCTCATGGTACATAGTCTCATAAGTTGGATTTATCAAAGAACGGTTTAAAAAAAAAACTATGTCAAAATCATTTAAGTTATACTTGTAGCAAGCACACTTCTTTGGAACTTAGCAGCCATCTGTGCATTTGCAATATGTTATTCTCCTTTTATTCTTCAAGTATTTTTAGACTATCAAATCATCTGTAAAATTCTGACTAACATACTATAATCCCAGAACATATAAATCTTAGAGCTATATGAGTCAAAATATATTAATCAGAATAAATCAAGTTTTGAAGCTATTTATTGAGTTTTTTCCGATTAAAAATCAAGATAATTTATTGATTAATATGTTCGCATGAATTTACTTATTTTTTGGATTTTTAGTTTTTTTCTTTTATAAGCAAAGTTCTTAACTAAAGCATTTTATTACTTTATTTATTCATTTCTTTAGTCAAATAGAGTGAATGAGTTTTAAAAAAGATTTCAATAAATTAATTTCTGCAAAAATTCAATATTCCTTACCTTCCAATATTGCTGCGTATTAGGTGAAGTACCGAAATTAATGTAATAAGGGAGTGCATCATCGACTTAATTTATCCAAATTAAATGAGTCAGAGGCACTGCTGCTTAGCTTTCATCTTCAATTTTTATGAATCTATAACCACTTCCATCCTCAACTTAATTAAGCATAGAGTTGAAGATCAACTGTTGAACTTCATCTGTCAAAAAATTCCTTGCACTTGCCTTACTCAGAATTTATAAGTTATCTAAAATTAATACCAAATTAGGAAATAAACTAATCAATTACCTGATTGTTAGTTAGAGGAATATTTGGATTCTTCATAAAGACTGGTATCTATGCAAAATATGTTAAAAATATAGTTAAGTTTTCATACCTTGAGATTGTTCATGCTTTACGATTTTCTGTCTCTTTATTTATAAAAAAGAATAAGATAAAATTTAATTAACTTTTTCACTACTTTTTTGCTAATATTCTTGGAATTCTGATCTGATTCATTTCTGCTATTAGTTTCTTATTAATTCAAAGCTTATTCTCCAATTAATAGCTCAACTTAATCCAAGTCATCCTATTCAAATTTTCATTATGATTAGCCCATAAAATTTATGTATTAATAATTTACTTACTGTAGGCATATTCTTTTTATAAATTAATCCTTTAGGCTTTTACTACTTAATTAATTAATTGCTTTAATATAGTCCAAGTTTAATTTAATTATAGAGAAATAAAATCTTAATAAAATAATGTAAGAGCAGTTAATTGTAGCTAAGTTTCCAAATCTTTTTTACAATATTATTTTGATTTATAAAAATCAAAAATTTCCTTTTTTTTTAGGTGTATAATCAAAACCCCAAAACCCCTTAATTAGATGTTTTAGTGATTTGATTTGTAGGGTATAGTTGGGGTCTTATTGGGGTTAGAAGAGAAATTAGGCCAATTTGCAAAATGAGAAATAGAAATTAGCGATATTTAGGCTCTATTTATGATGAGAAATATTTAGATTTATTGCTTAAGCTTAGGTATGGTACGAATATTAATATAGACTAAGTTAAACCAGTGTTTAATTATGCAGCAATGGCAAAGCTCTTACGCAAGAGTGCCTCAACTGTTAGGTATCACTGCCTGCTAGCTTTTTAGCATTATAATTCTGGTACATGAAACATCCAGCAAGAAAATAAAAGTTCTCACAAATCCATATTGACTACCTCTGTGATTCTAAGACGCTGAAGCACTGGGCACACTTTCCACTGGACTAACGAGCTGTAATGTTCCATCGCAAGTTTCCTGACATGGGTATCTCACCTTAAACTATAGCCAATATTTATAGAAGAAATGGTATTACTTTCAAGACTGTCAACAGAGTGAAGATAGTGATTGATTTTACAGTGCCATTTTATAGTAATAATTTAAACTATATATATGATTAAATGCAGAGGGCTATTACTAATAACATCAAGTTCATACACGCTGATGAAGCTGTATTCACCTTCAACACTTTTATTAATAAGTCTTGGTATAAGAAGTATGATAATATAGAAGTTTATGACTAAAAAGTGAAGGTAGTCACCCATGCAATATTAGCTGGTATAAGTGAAGATTTAGGCTTAGAGAGTTATGTTATTCACCCTCGCTCTATTAAGCGAGAGTAGTATATAGAGTTCCTACATAAGCTCAGAGAAAAGTATAGTAACCAAGATATCATCCTGTTTGTTGATAATCTTTAGGTTCATAAGACTAAGGAGTCTAAGAAAGCTTATGAAGAGTTAAACATAACTCCTGTATACAACGTTCCTTATAGCCCTTAATTTAATGGAATAGAATTCTACTGGAGTTAAATCAAGACACACTACAAGAAGCTGCTGCTGTATCATCTTATGCATGACTTGCCCATCGATACAGTTGACTTAATTCAAAGCAGCTGTAAGAGAGTGAGCGTAGATAAGACAACAATTTGTGCGAGAGAGGGAAGAATGAATGTTTATAAATAAGTTTTAGATTTAAACGAATGAATATATTCACATATTAAATTAACCCAGAAAGGGATTTGGCTTCTCTTTCTTCTCCTCTTCTTATGGCTTGCCTGGGCCCATATTTCTTCTCTTAGTGCCAGCTCCTGCATCTATGTTCATTTCATCTGGCTTTTAAACATCTTTATAAAGTCTCTTGCTCACTTCATGAATAGTCTATGACTTTCTCTCTCTGTGAACCTTTGCATTCTCTTTCATTAGGAATATACCAGTTTCAGGTTTCCCTACAAAGTTATGAATCAAAGCTTACTAGAGAGGTATGGATGCTTCTTAAGCTCAGCGAGCCAGGTCTCGCTTATTAGTATGCTTGCTTCTTTTAATCTTCAGGAGAAATTGAGTAGCGTTTCTTGTGAGCTTCTTCAATGATTTCTCTGAGATAACTCTCTCTTAAAGTGCCAAGAACACCAAAGAAGAAGATCCTTTCTGGAAGCTTGTTAGAGAGTTGTTTCTTGGTAGGAAGATAAACTACCAATTCTTCATTATTCATCGCATCCTCATAGAGATTAGTGACTGAAATCTCTGGGTAGTTTGGTATATCTATCAACTTTATTTCATTGTTTTTAAAGACTTTCTTCTCATCGCAGAGTATAGCTTTTAAGAATGAAATTTTGGTACTTTCCATCGTTGGAAGGAATAAACCAACTATAGTATATGATTAAGTATATGTCACATGCTTACCATGCTGAGTGAGGTATCGATAGAGATCTTCCTTGCTTCTAAATCTTTTGATCATTTCTTAATTTTCAGGCCTCTTCATTGCAGTACTTATAGATTCCATCCTTGTTCCTTTTCTTCTTATTGAATTTCAAATTTTAATATATAGAGTTCTGGATCCTACTGTTAAAAATCTTAGTATTAAATATGGGCATCTTATAGGAGGTCAACCTGGTAAGGATACGTGGAGAAAGCTGGCAAAAGCTGTATCAAACTTTAGAGATGGAGCTCCATTTTTATCAATTTTGTTCCATTAAATTAGTACTAAATTTGTTTAAATTTAATTAGTACGGTACTAAATTCGTTTAAATTTAATTGGTACCAATTTAATAGTACCAAAACTTAATTAGTACCTAGTTTTAAACTAATGAGGTTTTATGAAAAGTTCCAATATGGTTCAAAACCTAATTGGTACCAATACCAACCTGAATTTTATCTAAGTTGGTACCAAAATAAAAAATATTAAGCATAAAATATGAAAATTTAAAGTTATAAACTTAGTATAAATATGATTTCTAACGCCTAAGAATCAACTATTGTTGTTGCAGTACCAACTCCTATACAAAGTTACTATAACCAGAGAGGTTATTAGAGCTTAATAATTGAAATTTAATTTTGAATTTAAACATGGCGGCTAACTTGAATCGCAAAGCAGTTTCTCTTGGAGCAGGATAATCATAGCTCAAGTTTGGGTCCTCCAAGAAACCAGAAGTAATCTATATTGAAAGAGAGGTTGAGCTAAGAGCACTTGAGTTTGAAGTAGAGATCTTCAAAATAGAAGTATAAAACTAGAAGGGGAGAGCAGAGATAGGACTTTAAACATAAATTGAATATGTTGAGGAGTTAAAAGAACAGCAACCAATTAAAAAGATAAAAACTTATTAGTGTGAAGACTGCTAGAATCTTTTCTCTACGGAGCAGAGCTTGAAGAGACACCTTAAAGAGGTACACTCTGGCAAATTCAAGATCTATTTCAAGCATGATAAAGTTGATGGAAGGTACTAATGTACAACGTGCATGAAGTCTTATACGCACTCTGCAAAAGTAAATAATCATATGCAGAAGCATCATTTGAGTGAATTTTTAATGCAGGATAAAGAAACTTAAAAATTAGTTCCAGCAAAAAGAAAATCTAATACTTTTGAGTCACAAAGAGAGCAGCAAGAAAGACTCAAGATACATAAGCGATATGAATCGATGAATCAACCAGCAGGTAATACAATTTTAGCATGCTTTTAAGCGAAGGCTATGAATATACCTGCATTAAATGCAGTTGATCTCAGCACTTGTATAGAAAACAACTTGAATATAAACGTGCCTGCAAAAGCAATGCTCATAGTTGTTGATGAGTATGCATACAAGGTGAATCCCTTCAAATATCTCCTTAAGAACCAACAGTATTAAAACGAGTTTGCTAATGAATACATGGTACTGAGAGAGACCTAAAGAAAAGACTGCAAGAATTTGCTTAAGTTAGATGGTGTCATATTAAGCTATGGTTTTATTGCACTAAGACTCAAGAAATTTGAATTACTTTGAGAGACTATCTCTATCATAATTGATACCCCGATGATTTAAACAATATACTTTCAGATATGATAAAGGGTGTCAAGGAGTTGCATGACTTGGGTATGTTCATAGAGATTTGAAGCCTAAAAATGTAATGCTGAATCTCTGCCCATTAGAAGTAGTTTTAATCGATTTCAATAGAGCTTTAAGATAAGAGATCGTTACTTTAAAATAGGTACTTGGGACTCCTGAATACTTCCCAATAAGAGAGAAGTGGACAAATGGTTCTGTCTAATGGGATGTTTGGGCAGAAGCTGCAATAATATTGTAGGAATACATTTGATTTGGGAAAAATTAAATAAATTAAAATTAATAAAAATTAAATTCGTGGCAGTTAACTTTCTGGAAACCCTGACAATATGGTACTTATTCGATAGAGAATTCAAAATCAGCTGGACTTTACTATTGGCGGTACCCCTCTATCGCATCGTAGAAGCGAGATAAATCGACTTTAATTTTGGCATTAAAATCAACTAAACAAATCACCCAAAATTGAAGTCGATTTATCTCGCTTCTACGAAGCGATAGAGTGGTACCGCTAATAGTAAAGTCCAGCTGATTTTGAATTCTCTATCGAATAAGTACCATATTGTCAGAGTTTCCAGAAAGTTAACTGCCACGAATTTAATTTTTATTAATTTAATTTATTTAATTTTTCCCAAATCAAATGTATTCCTACAATATTAGAAAGTGATATGGAAAGTATGTCTTACTTTGGTACTAAACATGAAAAGCAATCAATAAGTTTGGCTTAGAAACACATAAAGTAAGAAGATGTCTGCAAAGAAATTAAAAACATATTAGAGATGATAATTGTGAGAGCTCCAAACTATCCTCGATAAACATTAGATGATATCCTTGACCCACTAGAGAGAGCGTAGTTCAAACGATACAATAAAGATAAACAGATAAAATTTGCTTGAATTAATAACACTTATAGTCATAAAATATTCATAAAATTCACATAAAATCTGCATTTTGTCTGCTAACCCCAATAAGATCCCAACTATACCCTACAAATCAAATCACTAAAACATCTAATTAAGGGGTTTTGGGGTTTTGAATATACCAGATAAAATTAAGTTTAATTTTGTTGATATAGTTTTAGATAATTCAAAGTTAGTATCAACTATCTCACTGATAAAATACCATCATTATAAATATATTTAAAAAAAGAGAGTTGGACAGATTTAAATTCTAAAAATATATAATTCTTGCAGTCCCCTTATTTAACTATACTTTATTAATAATTAGTAGTATTATTGGTAATGTCGTTTTGAGAGCTATTATCCAATTCTGATAAAAGTTCTGATGAAATTTCCTTTATTGCTTTTTATTTAAGCTTTTCGATCCCGTTAGTCAATAATTCTTAAGCTCCATTATGAACTTAATATTAATATTTCTACAATAAAATAAAATTGTAAGACCTATTCAAGCAAATTTATTATTACATAAATTTTGCTTTGTTAGATATAAAATTATATAAGGCTAAATTATATTGTATTTGGAAGAGATGTTGAAAATGTTTTTAATAATTATTATGCTTAAACTATTCTACTCATTCGAAAGATAATTTTACTAGAGTCAAATAATTTCACTTAATATTTGTATATTTATATTATAAAAAATTTAAAAAAAATCAAATTTTTGAAGAAAATTGTAAAATTTCCATTTATGTCTGTTTAATTTCAGAATTCAATCTTTATTTTAAATTATAGCATTATTATTATTAAATTATTAATACTTTTATAAACAGCAAATATCCTTTATTCCTTCTACTTTCTCTTAATTTAATTGCCATTCTACAAATAATTTTAAAATTTAGACTATTTATTAAATACGTACCTGCTCATGAATTTGTTCAGACTTACTATAAAATAACTAAATATAATTAAATGACAGACTAAATGAAATTATCAGATTGATTATTAAGAGCTTCGCTGCTATATTTAATTTCCTCAAGCTTTTTCTCAAAATCATATTCTTATAAAGTATCATGCTGTTGTTCTATAGACTATTTTTATTGCATTTTTGACTTGTATTTCTTTGTTTGTTTCTTAACAGCTTCATTCACTTTTAAAACATTCTAAACAATAATAAATTTGTAAATGTTTGAACAAATATATTTATAGATGTATTGGTTGAGATAAGATTTGAGTTATCTTTGAATAAAGTAGTAGACTAAACATTCATGGGAGTGTTGTTAATTTATTGTGAATTTTTCAGGTCTTTAAACACATCTTCCTACTTCAACAAAACCTCTTCTTTCAATTATTCTATAAGTAATATGATTAATATTTATAGTAGATATAATGGTAAATGTATGATTAATTGAATGTTTCTCAATCAAAGGATATATTCATTTAATTCTTAAAGACATCAAAATTTAAGAAGTTTCTCGAATAAATCAACATGATTAATAGAATTGATTTCTATATGTTTTGACCAAAGAGTATATTATTCTTATTTGACTTACTTATATCGTTAAATTACTAAATTTATAAATATAGTAACATGTTATTTATGAGTTAATATTTATGAATAAGTATGATTTTATATAAAATTGCTGCTATTACTTTTCCATGTGTTAATTGGCTTTCTTCAACTAGTCAATTGAGTCAAACTTTAGCACCTGTATTATGAAATAAATGTATTTAAATTTTTATAATAAGGACCTGCTGCTAATGTTTGAATTCTTAATTGACCCAAAGATATCTGAATAGATGCCTATGAAACTTTCCATTGACGTCTGCCTTCCCAATCACGCGGTAGAGAGCGTAGAAAGCTTGATCGAGAGGGAGTTTCAAGTTCTATTTCAAGTCATTTGCCACAAAAAGAACTTCTTCGTAGCTGCTATCTTTTGTCAAATTGTGAGCTAAAATTATTAATATAATTTACTTTTACTGAGATATAAGACAAATAAAATATATATAAAAGCTATAAAACGTGTCAGGGAATAAGAAAAAGGAATTATATTTGTAAGCTGTAGTACGAAAGTGAGATAGTGTCATATTGACTATTTAAACATTACTTTTTTTATTTTAGAATTAGTTTTTCTTAAGAAAAAATTGAAAAGTACGATTATTGATTAAAAGTATAAGTTAATCTTCTATAAATATTTTTTAAACAGTATAAAAAATTAAAAATTATTTAGTTTAAATTCTGAGTAAATAAGTATCAATTTCTTATCAGTTAGTTCATTACAACAAACCCCAATGCTTAAAAATTAATTATTAAAATTATAACTAATTAAAATATAAAACTGCTATTGTAGGAATATAATTGATTTGGGAAAAATAATTATATTTAATAAATTAAATCATTAAATTCGTGGCAGTTAACTTACTCGAACCCCTTAAAATATGGTACTTGTTCGATAGAGAATTAAAAATCAGCTGAACTTTACTATTGGCGGTATCCCTCTATCGCATTCCTGAAGCGAGATAAATCAATTATAATTTTGGGTAATTTGTTTAGTTAATTTTTTATGGTCGAATTAAAGTCGAGTTATCTCACTCCAGGGATGCGATAGAGGGGTCCCGCCAATAGTAAAGTCCAGCTGATTTTTTAATTATCTATCGAACAAGTACCATATTGTCTGGGTTTCGAGAAAGTTAACTGCCACTAAATATAATAATTAATTATTAATTTTCCTTTCGAATCCTACAAGGTGTCAAAACTTTGTGTACTCACCCTGCCCGATCAATTCTGATTGATTTAGAGGTCATGTTGGGGGTCCCTAGAGACCTCAATTATAACATACTAATACTAATTAATTTTCCCAAATTAATTATATTCCTACAATAATATTGAGTCTTTGTCATTATGAAGTAAACAATCTCAATGTTTTTGAAAGTTTTTGTAAATTTATATATCTGCTTACCCTCTGCAAAAAATTGAATCTCCTTGCCCTTTTTCTTTTGCTGTTGCTTACTCCAATACTCAAAAAAAAAATTATTAATGATAGTTATTATTATTAAAACACTCTTAGAGGCTATAGGTTGTTTAAGTATTGGTATATAGGTTATTGATAATTCTTCGATCATTTTTTTTGGAAGACATTGCAACCATGTTTAAATATTTGATGCAGAATATTTTATAAAAATATTATTCTAGGAAAAAGATGGAGACTTTTCTCTGGCACTTACTCTCTGAGGACGTGATTGATCTTGAAGTCGAGGCTGCTTAGTATCAGAGCACACATTTGAGAGGACAAATCCTGCTGGGGCTTATCTTGGTTTGGGTTTTAACTTGATTTTCGCATTATGTTCTGGGAAAGTATGCAATAATTACAAGGATGATAAAAAATTAATTATTATTATTAATTCAACTCAATTATATATTTTTTAAAAAATTTATTAATTGTAACATAAAATAAAAGAATTTTTTTATCGAAAATTCACATTTATAAAATCTCAATAGTTTAATCTTAGTACTCTTTTTGATTATCATTATATTTTTAAGTTTAATGTGGGTCCCCTTTCTAAAAATAATAGTATGTTTATTTGTTTAATATTGTAATTATTATTAATACTAAGCTTATCGATATTTATTATTTTAAATTAAATGCGAAAATGATAAATATTAAATTAATATGTCAAACTAGCAATTAACTTAAATTATTTAATTACTATAAAAAACCCATTCAGATTTGATAAAAACATTTGAAATAAAATAAAACAAGAGGGCATTAAAAACATTACAAAATTTGTTTTTAATAGACAGAAATTTTACAAAGGTTCAATGCAAATAATAATTTTAGTCATGAACCTAAATAAAATCATGGTTTAGATGATTTATGCAGAATAAACTGTTTATATTTATTATTTTTAATATGAAAATGTATATAAGCAGCTACATAGTTTAAAATTATTTTAATCTATGTTAAAATTAATTAATCACAGACAAATTAATCTGAATTTTATCTACAAAATAATATAATTTTTTGTAATAGTAAGTTAGTAGTATCTTAATTAATTGATATAAACTAAATATTTAGTTCATAACCTATAAATACCATATTAATTTTTATCTTATTTACTGTATTTAAGTGCCTATTTAAAATTGAAATTATTTTATACTAAATTCTTAAATTTATATGTAAAATCATGAATAAAACAAAAAATATAATTTAATTTATAAAAATAGAAGTTAATATCGATCAAATTAAAAAAACATGGTAATATTATCGTAACAATATCACTTTCTTTAAATTTCTTATGAAAATATTTGTAATAATAAAACACTATAGGGGAATTGCTGCTCAGATTAAAGATTCGGGAAAAATGGAGATATGTTCTCAGGCTAAAAAGTAATTTGACATTTTCAAAATAGGGGTGTATAATTTATAAATTAGATAGATGAAATTGAAAATCAGTTAAAGTCATCGCAGATAAAGCCTTAACCGGTATAAGATGGTACTAAAAATTAAAAAACATTACAAGTATTTATCAAATTAAAAAAGTTTTGTTTTTAAGATTTAAGTTTACAAAAGCTGACTAAAATAATGAATAAATATCAAACTTGGACTTTCTTGATACTACTGCAGTAACATTAATTTGTTTATATATTACAATCAATTATAGGTGAAACATCCCTTGTTGGAAGCTGTTACACTAGGAAAACAAATACCAAGAGATGAAATAAGGAAAGCTCCTGTGTTATAAATAGATGTAAGTATTTAAAAAAGAATTAGCAAATTTTAATTTTCTTAAGTATTTCTGAATCATCTTCATTTTAAAATCATATTATATATCATAATCATATTTCAGGTACTTGAAGGCAGCGCAATCCCTTCAAATATCGAGTTAAAAATAAATGCATGCGGTTTGATGGGTTCATTACGAGGAAAAAATGATGGTTGCACTATCATTGGCTCCATGCCTTATAATCCAAACTCAAGTGAGACTCAAAATGATTATATGATCTCGCTCCCTTAATCTGGAATTGGCAAGAGGCACATGATCATCAAATATAGCATAGAAGATAAAAACTACTATTTATGCGACCTTGGTGATGGCTCAGGAACTTTCGTTCGACTAGATATTCCAATAGTAAAAATAATTAAAATTAAACGTCTTTAATTTAGATATTGAAACATGGGTACATTATTTCATTCGGAGAATCGCACATGGCTGTTCAGTTTTGTCAAAATCCTGATAATCCAAGAGACAACATCAAAATTTAACTTAAATTTTTAGATGGGCCGAAAACTGATTAAACCTTTACTTTTTAAAATACTACAGGCATTGTAAAAGTTGGGAGAATGTCGAAATGCGACATCCGATTTGAAGATAATTCCTTGTCTAGAGTGTAATTCTGGTAAGTCTAAATCATTAAAAAACTGAATTCTTTAGTATCGTTTATTTCGAGGGAAATTGGATAATAAAAGATGGTGATGGTACTAAACCCAGCACAAATGGTACTTGGCTGTTTGCAGACGAGCTTTTTAAAATATATGATTCTATGATATTTAAGGCTGGATAAACCTTGTTTAAAGCTCAGTTACTCCCACCCACAACTACACCACCGACTCCCACAGGCAATAAATATGTTTGATTTATTAAATAGAGACCTTATTAGATATATTAATTATTTACTAAATTACTTTAAGTTTATCGTTGCAGCTGTAAGACAGTACTGGTAGAATTGAGCTAATTGTATTATTTTACAGGAATATATTTCAGAAATAAAATTAACTTATAAATGAGCTACGCTTCAGACCACTTAGCTTGGTAATAAAGAGTTTTCCATGAAAAATCTGCTGCATTCAAATTCAAAGAAACCAACAGAGCTTTCGGTCAAGTGGGAGACTATTACAACTAGTAAGCAAATTACACTATGGCTACCTCTATTCTATATTTCACTTATCGAATTCTTATTAAAGATAAATTTTAGCGTGATAGACACAGAGCAAAAGGTCAATGAATAGAATAAAATGATGCCTGTTTATAAAGCACCATTAATGTCTCCTTAAAATAATTCTAAAAGATTGGGTTCAGCTACTCGTAGATTGCAATTGACTGATAGAAACGGAACAGCAATTGACCCCTAGAATTATTTCACATCGTAAACACCAAGAATCACTATGAATAAGTAGGCTTATACATTTGGTAAGTGAAAGATATAGTAATCTTCAAAGTATATTGCTGTGCTTTATTTATTTTAAGCATATTTACACTATCTTTGAAACACCATTTTTTTAAAGAAAAAAGTTATTAACCCTTTAAACTATAGGTGGAAATACAAATGTCGCACAAAGTCCAATTTATTAACAAGTTCAAATGAGAAGCTCTTTAAATCCTGAAGATCAGCAATCAAACCCTCTCACTAGAAATTTATCTTTAATTTTTAGAATCAGATACATATGGAATAGATAATTATGATAAATTTCTTTAGCAGTAAGCAAGCATACGTAAAGAAACAAAAGAGTACTTCAGCAATGTCCACTAAGTCAAGCAAAATCTCCAAAAACTTCAAGACTTTCTATCCACCTAGTTATGACAAGGAGGCTGGTCACATGCCTAAATTACCATAAATTCAGAGATTTAATGAGGAAGTTGACACTCTCAGCATGGTTAGCAAGAGAAATAAAAACAATGACCAAGGGTCTATTTAAATTTTTTTTAATGCAATTTTGTTAAATTAATTAGCTGTTTTATTTACAAAAATTAAGGAGCTGAAACAGCCTCAGCATATGGTAACTTGCTTTCAAAGACTAGATCAAATCAAAACATCATTAAATTTATTATTATAGAATGTTTAACTATTTATATTATGAATATCATGATGAGTCAAGTTCTTAATAAAAATAATGCGCTTCCCTAGCAATAACAGTAGTTATTACAGGCAAATGACCAAGATCAATAATTGAACAAAGAGAAACAGCAGCTTGATGAGGATTAAGAACACTAGAGCGAGCTCTACGATGAAATAAATTCACTTTATGACTTGGAAAATCAGCAAGACGATAGAAAGTCTGTATTTACAAGGTAATTTACAATTTTCACTAATTTTTTTCAAAATTATACATGATTTTATGACTAGTTTCGTGTATTAAACATGCTTATATTATAGTGTAAGCAAAGCCAAATCTACAATGAGTATGAAATCACAAGTAATTATCACCTCATTGGAGAAATAGCTGCAGGAAGAGCGAGATGCAAGAAAGAAATTAGAGGAAGAATTGGCAAGTATCAGATAACTCAGTATGCAATTACTCTTAATATATTTATTTAATTCATTTAAAGTATATTATAATTATTTTAAATATATTTTAAAAAGCTTTTACTCAAAAATCAACAGCAGATCCAAAAATAATAATGATAAATATGATACTAAAATCTATTTATAAATGAAATAAACAAACTTACTGATATGTAAACAATCTAACTTTAAATAAGAATAGAACATGTTGTCCATTTTGTGAGTAGCTTGAAGTATTACTATTGCTGGAATACAATTGAATTTGGAAAAATAACTGAGATAACTTTAATATTTTTCAGTTGATTTGGGGCAATTTAACAATCTTGAACTTGCATTATAAGAATTTAAAATAAACTGTACTATTTATTTTGCTGTACTATTTTATCTCATACTTGAAATGAGCATCTCTAATTTAATTGGAAAAGTACAATTTTCTGATTTATGAGGTATCCATTTAAACTCGAGATACTAGTTTCAGTGATGAGATAAAATAGTAAAGCAAAATAAAAAGTACAGTTCACTTTAAATTCTTATCATACAAGTTCAAGATTGTTAAATTGCCCCAAATCAACTGAAAAATATTAAAGTTATCTCAGTTATTTTTTCCAAATTCAAATGTATTCCTGAAATAGTAATATATAATTTATCTTAAGAATATTTTGTATTGTAATTAATAATAAAGTATGTGTGTTTATTTAAATAATCAAGAATATATAAATAAAATGAGAGATTCCAAGAGTCTCAAAGTTATTGAATATATAGGCGAATAGTTAATTATATACATATATAAACAATAATAAATTGTATCTAAAGTATTAGAAGAAGTTTAAGGTATAATCACACAAGCAAAGTGTTGCATTTGCTCATTCGTGAACCTCGATTTCACCAGCATCGATGAGTTATGTGACCTCCTTGGGGCCCTTTCCGTCAACAGTCAAAACCTCAAAAATATATAAAATTAATATAGTGTAGTGAATCGCTCAAGGCAAGGGAAATTTAAAATCTAGAGATCAAAATTAATTCAAGACATATTAATTGCTAATCATTATTATTTATCACATATATTTATAAGATATATGGAAGCCATTAATAATTAAAGATGACATTAGGATTTTTAATGAAATATTGTTTTTCAAATTATGACTGAGTAGTGTTGAACTCTTCAAAATCTAGCTCCAGAAATTTTGTAAATGTAGTACCCAAATTCTCAAACGACTGAATGAAGATTTTCTCAATATTTGTTTTTGATTTTTCTAGCATCTCCACATATTTCAGTGCATGTATCATTTTTGTCGTCCTTGTCGCCCAATGTAAATATATGGGAAAAATAATAATTACACGTAATATATTTAAGTTTTTAATCGAATTCTATAATATTGAATACTATGAGTTTTAATGCATAAATTTAAAATTGGGTTTATGACTTATTGATTCAATTAAAATTAAACTGATTCTTTAATTATAAGCAATTCATTAAAAAGAATTTACATGGGGCTTCTATTTAGTTGAAAAAATAAAAAATAAGATACTTTTGGTCATCTTGTAATATTTTTTAAACTTAAATTTCAAATATGATTGAACAGCCTAATTTTAGAATAAAAAAAGTTATAAATAAATTTCTAAATATTTCACTAAATTAAAAATACCTTTAACGTGTAAACTTCTAAGTAATTAGGCTTAAGATATTTATGGGTTTTAGTGCAGCCGAGAGAGACAGCGGTACCTAAGACCTCCTTCACGGTTCCAGCGAAGTCGATTGACATACTCTTAGCTCTGAGCTTCTTAGCATTAATTTTATCTAAATTTTATTAAAGTAATGAAAGAACATGATAAACTTGTAATTAATTCTTAGCGATGTCAATAATATCGTCCATCTTGAGGTTTCCGTTGTGCTTCACGTTCTTTTGCTTCTTTCTGTCTCTTGGACCTTCCTTGAGAGCCTTGATGAGAAGTGGAGCGGCAGTTGGCAAGACGGTGATAAAGCATTATCTGTTTTGGACCATCATTTCAATCTGGATTTTGATTCCTCTCCAGTCAGCAGTTGCCTTTTATTGCATTATTAGTAATTACAAAGCCACTTTATGTGAAAAGTATTACCTTGACTTTTATATGTAATTTGGCAATAGATATCTTCACCGACTTTCTTGGGTGGCATACCGAGGGGACCGCACTTGGGGGCGAGGGCGGCAGCACTGGTGATTTCACCTCCAACGACTTTGAGGTAAACTAAAAAAAAGTTGAGTTTCTAGGAGGGTGGGCTTACCGAATTTCTTTTCTTGATCGTCAGGCTTGGGAGGCATGTTTGCTTGGTTGCTATTAAATAATAAATAACAAACTTATAATCTAATAATTTATACTTAAATCATCAATCCCATTTCGCATCTTTTTTCTTCAAATCGTTGTTTTTCATGCATTGTCTTAAAAAATGGACTAATGCAAATTTTATATATTATTTATTTTTTTTCTTAAATTAAAGAATGACTTAGAATCCTTTGCGAGAAGGTTAAGGAGATTTTAATCGAAGAGAGCAATGTTCAACCAGTCAGCGCCCCAGTTACTATTTGCGGTGATATCCACATATATTCTATTGGTAATTTAGTAAAACTTTCTAATCCTTGGAAATATTGCACTGAAGTCTTCGACTATCTCGGTATCGGAGCTATCGTTGAGGGCAAAATCTTCTGTATCCATGGTGGTCTTTCATGATCTTATCACATTAAATGATTAATATCAAGACTATTGATTAAATTAGATTGATCGAGAGAAGAATGGAAATCCCCCATGAAGGTCCATTCTGTGATTGATGTTTCAAAATAATGACTTTTTATGAAATTGAGACCTGGGCTATGTCACCAAGAGGAGCTGGTTGGTTGTTCGGATCGAAAGTTACCTCAGAATTTAATGTAAAGAATTATTGCTAGAGCACATTAACTTGTGATAAAATTAAAGCTAAATATTGGTTCAAGGATCAAACTCTAGTTTTACCGAGTTATAGGTTCAGCTATCCCTCAGTTGATAAGCCTTATAAATTATTATTTTATATTATAATATATTATTAATACTTATATATATATATATATATAAATATATGAATAACATGCTTTATGTTGAGTTAAATTAAGAAATTAATGAAATTAAAAATATAGATAAATCAGTCAGAATCATCAGATGACCTGTCTGTATCACTTGCTTCTTCATCACTTGAAGATTCTTACTTCTTATGCTTCTTAGGATCCTTGATCTTCTCATATACCTGCCTGATATCTTTATGTGTCTTTGAGTATTTCTTAAAAGCTGCATCTATCTTCATTTTGTTTTTCACATCAATGTATTCCTACTCTTCAATTTCGTTTTTATGACGCTTTTTGACTTTTTCTCCCTTGCTTGCGAAACTCATTGTACTTTGCATCATTTTACGTCTTCTCTCCTCAGCTATTTGTCTTTCGATGTCCTTTTTCTTCATATCTTTGAGCTTCTTTTTTGCTTCTTCTTAACGCTTTCTATCTTTCTTATCCTTCTTCTTCTTTTCCTTTTCTTTCTTTTTGTGTTTGGCTTCTCTCATTTTGACGCCTCTGTTTACAAGTTTGTCCTCGTACTCATCTGATTTACCAGATCTGATAATGTCAACAATGGTACTTAGACTTTAATTGGTTTTTCCATGTATGTATCTTTGCATAAGTGGGTTGGCGATAAATATTGTCTCAATTTATGACCTATTAATGGCTTTTGAGTCTCCGTGTCTATTAAACTCGATTTCAATGGCCAATATTGTCTCATGTTCTTTCTTTTCAATTTTTGCTGCTTTAGCCCATTCACGATGATCTTTAGTTAAGTCAGATTGCTTCTTCTTTTTAAAGTCACGCCATTTCTTAATTTAGTTGAGGTTTTAGGCTATCATGAACTCATAGTAAAGTTTCATTTTCTATGCTGTATAATAAGGGTTCGGCACATCGATGTAAGGTAAGCAGAGCATATCAATATCTTTCTTATCAACTTTGTACTTTCTAGAAAAGGATGTGGCTGAGATAAGCTTAAACTGGTCAGAAAACTTGCAGTCATAGCAGAGTGGTTTCCTTAGCACTTGACATATGATTAAATTTGAGTTTTAATCAAGCCCATAATCGATGTATGAACAATTAGAACACTTTCTTTTCAAAGAATAGAACAGTAATAGCTTTCTTTTGAACTCTACCCCATCAGTTATGTACTATTCTGTAAATGATCTTTCCTTCAATCTCCTTCTTCTTTTAGACTCAATCATTTACTTTTCAAGTCTTCTTCTCTATTATTCTTTGAACTTGATAGGATCTTTCTTCTAATCTACTATGGTTGAAGGTTCAGCTTAATTGACTCTCAAATGTTAATATTCAGTCAGCTCATCTTGATACTTTTCTTTGAGATCTTCGGGTAGAGGTTACCTTTCATGTCTTAACTTTTCTATCTTTTTCATGTCTTTCCTTCTGGTCTCTTCAAACTTCTTCATATATCTTTCGTTTTCTACCTCTTCAGCTGCATTGCGTCTGAAAAAAGTCTTAAGAGTGTTTTCATCATCTGCACTTGAATTACCGTCTTGCCTTATGTGCGGCTTGTCATGTTCATCAGAATCATATTGATCGCTTCCACTGTCTGTTGTTGAATTTTCCTCGAAATATCTAGGCTCAACTGGCTGATTATGTTTTTTCTTGTATAGGTACTTGGCAATTCTATACTTTACCTATTCATAGAGTTCTGTTCCGAAAACATTAAAGCACATATAAGTTAGCAATTCATCACTCCAACTAAGTGAATAGAATTTTTTGCTGACTAACTTCATTTTAAGCATAAGGACATCAGGGGTGAAGTAGTTGAATATACTGATGAATGTTCGCTTTTCTCTGAAATGATTGAATTTCATTATCCTGATTGACTTTACATGTTCGAATTACATGAAATCAGGAAGTAAACCAATGAACTTATGATAATTTCTGAACTTCTTTTTGTGTTCAGGCTTACTACGCTTGTCAAAATAAGAGATTTTCTAAGGTTTGGGGTCTGCCAAAATGTTCGTAGTTGTAATCTTGCCTTTACACTTTGGAAAGTAAGGTCTTGGGGCAACCCATCCCTAATCATCTCTTTCAAAAGATTTGTACTTTTCTATAAAGTGATTGTGCATTGATTTAGTTTCTTCTTTCTCTACTAATGTTTATAAGTTACCGAAGTATTTAAGTTTTAATTAATTTATAAAATATTAAAATTTTAATCTTGCCCAATTAATATTAGCTTGCTAGAATTTTTAAAAATTCGCTTAGTAAATTTGAAACTGTTTTATTTCAACAATATTCGCTATAGTTTCTGGAAAGGAACTTCAAATAGAAATAAATAGAAGTATAAATTTCAGGATATAAATTCGCATAATAAATAGTATAATTATAATATTAAATTCAAATCTAGGAAAATATGAGTGGACAAAACGACGTTGATCACTGGCTTAAGACCGTCAAGGACGGCGGTGTTCTCCCAGAGAGAGATCTTAGAATCCTAAATAAAAACTTGAAAAATATTAGTCTAGAAATTGGGTGATATCCATGGTCAATTCCACGATTTATTGGAGCTCTTCAATAAAGGAGGTGAGATTCCAAACACTCGCTACATCTTCATGGGAGATTTCGTTGATAGAGGTTACAACTCTAGAGTTTATATCTAATGAATTAGTTCTTTGTATTAAAAATTCGTATTTGTGGGATAAGTATTTGAAAAAACTCAGTTGAGACTTTCCAATTACTTCTCTGCTTAAAACTGAAATATCCAGCTCACATCACCTTGCTCAGAGGTAACCACGAGACTAGATAAATTACAACTGTTTACGGTTTCTACGATGAGACAATCAGAAAGTATGGAAACGCCAACCCTTGGAAATATTTACTTTGCGTTTAACAAATCACAATTGGTGGTCTTTCACCAGATATCAAGACTATTTCGGAAATGAAAATCATTCTGCGATCTTATGTGGTCTGACCCAGAAGAAATTGAATGAAAGTTAGTTTAGCAATGAATCAGAATTCAACCATATCAACGATATTGAGCTTATTGCTAGAAATATATGCTTGATTGTATAATAACTTGTGATGGACGGATTCAAATATTGGTTCAAATTTTAAAAGCACCCAACTACTGCTATAGATGTGGTAACGTTGCCTCAATCCTTAATATTAATGAAAAGCTCGAGAGATCTTTCGACATTTTCCACGCTGTTACTGAGAGCTCCAGAGTCGTACCCTACAGAAACGTTGTTCCCTACTTCCTCTGAGCGCCTAAATGACACTCAGAGCTAATATAACGTAGCCTGTTGTTATTGAGAGA
>ARYC01019099.1:0-15527 GCA_000711775.1 Oxytricha trifallax | reverse complement strand
AGAGATATTAATTATTTACTAAATTACTTTAAGTTTATCGTTGCAGCTGTAAGACAGTACTGGTAGAATTGAGCTAATTGTATTATTTTACAGGAATATATTTCAGAAATAAAATTAACTTATAAATGAGCTACGCTTCAGACCACTTAGCTTGGTAATAAAGAGTTTTCCATGAAAAATCTGCTGCATTCAAATTCAAAGAAACCAACAGAGCTTTCGGTCAAGTGGGAGACTATTACAACTAGTAAGCAAATTACACTATGGCTACCTCTATTCTATATTTCACTTATCGAATTCTTATTAAAGATAAATTTTAGCGTGATAGACACAGAGCAAAAGGTCAATGAATAGAATAAAATGATGCCTGTTTATAAAGCACCATTAATGTCTCCTTAAAATAATTCTAAAAGATTGGGTTCAGCTACTCGTAGATTGCAATTGACTGATAGAAACGGAACAGCAATTGACCCCTAGAATTATTTCACATCGTAAACACCAAGAATCACTATGAATAAGTAGGCTTATACATTTGGTAAGTGAAAGATATAGTAATCTTCAAAGTATATTGCTGTGCTTTATTTATTTTAAGCATATTTACACTATCTTTGAAACACCATTTTTTTAAAGAAAAAAGTTATTAACCCTTTAAACTATAGGTGGAAATACAAATGTCGCACAAAGTCCAATTTATTAACAAGTTCAAATGAGAAGCTCTTTAAATCCTGAAGATCAGCAATCAAACCCTCTCACTAGAAATTTATCTTTAATTTTTAGAATCAGATACATATGGAATAGATAATTATGATAAATTTCTTTAGCAGTAAGCAAGCATACGTAAAGAAACAAAAGAGTACTTCAGCAATGTCCACTAAGTCAAGCAAAATCTCCAAAAACTTCAAGACTTTCTATCCACCTAGTTATGACAAGGAGGCTGGTCACATGCCTAAATTACCATAAATTCAGAGATTTAATGAGGAAGTTGACACTCTCAGCATGGTTAGCAAGAGAAATAAAAACAATGACCAAGGGTCTATTTAAATTTTTTTTAATGCAATTTTGTTAAATTAATTAGCTGTTTTATTTACAAAAATTAAGGAGCTGAAACAGCCTCAGCATATGGTAACTTGCTTTCAAAGACTAGATCAAATCAAAACATCATTAAATTTATTATTATAGAATGTTTAACTATTTATATTATGAATATCATGATGAGTCAAGTTCTTAATAAAAATAATGCGCTTCCCTAGCAATAACAGTAGTTATTACAGGCAAATGACCAAGATCAATAATTGAACAAAGAGAAACAGCAGCTTGATGAGGATTAAGAACACTAGAGCGAGCTCTACGATGAAATAAATTCACTTTATGACTTGGAAAATCAGCAAGACGATAGAAAGTCTGTATTTACAAGGTAATTTACAATTTTCACTAATTTTTTTCAAAATTATACATGATTTTATGACTAGTTTCGTGTATTAAACATGCTTATATTATAGTGTAAGCAAAGCCAAATCTACAATGAGTATGAAATCACAAGTAATTATCACCTCATTGGAGAAATAGCTGCAGGAAGAGCGAGATGCAAGAAAGAAATTAGAGGAAGAATTGGCAAGTATCAGATAACTCAGTATGCAATTACTCTTAATATATTTATTTAATTCATTTAAAGTATATTATAATTATTTTAAATATATTTTAAAAAGCTTTTACTCAAAAATCAACAGCAGATCCAAAAATAATAATGATAAATATGATACTAAAATCTATTTATAAATGAAATAAACAAACTTACTGATATGTAAACAATCTAACTTTAAATAAGAATAGAACATGTTGTCCATTTTGTGAGTAGCTTGAAGTATTACTATTGCTGGAATACAATTGAATTTGGAAAAATAACTGAGATAACTTTAATATGTTTCAGTTAATTTGGGGCAATTTAACAATCTTGAACTTGCATTATAAGAATTTAAAATAAACTGTACTATTTATTTTGCTGTACTATTTTATCTCATACTTGAAATGAGCATCTCTAATTTAATTGGAAAAGTACAATTTTCTGATTTATGAGGTATCCATTTAAACTCGAGATACTAGTTTCAGTGATGAGATAAAATAGTAAAGCAAAATAAAAAGTACAGTTCACTTTAAATTCTTATCATACAAGTTCAAGATTGTTAAATTGCCCCAAATCAACTGAAAAATATTAAAGTTATCTCAGTTATTTTTTCCAAATTCAAATGTATTCCTGAAATAGTAATATATAATTTATCTTAAGAATATTTTGTATTGTAATTAATAATAAAGTATGTGTGTTTATTTAAATAATCAAGAATATATAAATAAAATGAGAGATTCCAAGAGTCTCAAAGTTATTGAATATATAGGCGAATAGTTAATTATATACATATATAAACAATAATAAATTGTATCTAAAGTATTAGAAGAAGTTTAAGGTATAATCACACAAGCAAAGTGTTGCATTTGCTCATTCGTGAACCTCGATTTCACCAGCATCGATGAGTTATGTGACCTCCTTGGGGCCCTTTCCGTCAACAGTCAAAACCTCAAAAATATATAAAATTAATATAGTGTAGTGAATCGCTCAAGGCAAGGGAAATTTAAAATCTAGAGATCAAAATTAATTCAAGACATATTAATTGCTAATCATTATTATTTATCACATATATTTATAAGATATATGGAAGCCATTAATAATTAAAGATGACATTAGGATTTTTAATGAAATATTGTTTTTCAAATTATGACTGAGTAGTGTTGAACTCTTCAAAATCTAGCTCCAGAAATTTTGTAAATGTAGTACCCAAATTCTCAAACGACTGAATGAAGATTTTCTCAATATTTGTTTTTGATTTTTCTAGCATCTCCACATATTTCAGTGCATGTATCATTTTTGTCGTCCTTGTCGCCCAATGTAAATATATGGGAAAAATAATAATTACACGTAATATATTTAAGTTTTTAATCGAATTCTATAATATTGAATACTATGAGTTTTAATGCATAAATTTAAAATTGGGTTTATGACTTATTGATTCAATTAAAATTAAACTGATTCTTTAATTATAAGCAATTCATTAAAAAGAATTTACATGGGGCTTCTATTTAGTTGAAAAAATAAAAAATAAGATACTTTTGGTCATCTTGTAATATTTTTTAAACTTAAATTTCAAATATGATTGAACAGCCTAATTTTAGAATAAAAAAAGTTATAAATAAATTTCTAAATATTTCACTAAATTAAAAATACCTTTAACGTGTAAACTTCTAAGTAATTAGGCTTAAGATATTTATGGGTTTTAGTGCAGCCGAGAGAGACAGCGGTACCTAAGACCTCCTTCACGGTTCCAGCGAAGTCGATTGACATACTCTTAGCTCTGAGCTTCTTAGCATTAATTTTATCTAAATTTTATTAAAGTAATGAAAGAACATGATAAACTTGTAATTAATTCTTAGCGATGTCAATAATATCGTCCATCTTGAGGTTTCCGTTGTGCTTCACGTTCTTTTGCTTCTTTCTGTCTCTTGGACCTTCCTTGAGAGCCTTGATGAGAAGTGGAGCGGCAGTTGGCAAGACGGTGATAAAGCATTATCTGTTTTGGACCATCATTTCAATCTGGATTTTTGATTCCTCTCCAGTCAGCAGTTGCCTTTTATTGCATTATTAGTAATTACAAAGCCACTTTATGTGAAAAGTATTACCTTGACTTTTATATGTAATTTGGCAATAGATATCTTCACCGACTTTCTTGGGTGGCATACCGAGGGGACCGCACTTGGGGGCGAGGGCGGCAGCACTGGTGATTTCACCTCCAACGACTTTGAGGTAAACTAAAAAAAAGTTGAGTTTCTAGGAGGGTGGGCTTACCGAATTTCTTTTCTTGATCGTCAGGCTTGGGAGGCATGTTTGCTTGGTTGCTATTAAATAATAAATAACAAACTTATAATCTAATAATTTATACTTAAATCATCAATCCCATTTCGCATCTTTTTTCTTCAAATCGTTGTTTTTCATGCATTGTCTTAAAAAATGGACTAATGCAAATTTTATATATTATTTATTTTTTTTCTTAAATTAAAGAATGACTTAGAATCCTTTGCGAGAAGGTTAAGGAGATTTTAATCGAAGAGAGCAATGTTCAACCAGTCAGCGCCCCAGTTACTATTTGCGGTGATATCCACATATATTCTATTGGTAATTTAGTAAAACTTTCTAATCCTTGGAAATATTGCACTGAAGTCTTCGACTATCTCGGTATCGGAGCTATCGTTGAGGGCAAAATCTTCTGTATCCATGGTGGTCTTTCATGATCTTATCACATTAAATGATTAATATCAAGACTATTGATTAAATTAGATTGATCGAGAGAAGAATGGAAATCCCCCATGAAGGTCCATTCTGTGATTGATGTTTCAAAATAATGACTTTTTATGAAATTGAGACCTGGGCTATGTCACCAAGAGGAGCTGGTTGGTTGTTCGGATCGAAAGTTACCTCAGAATTTAATGTAAAGAATTATTGCTAGAGCACATTAACTTGTGATAAAATTAAAGCTAAATATTGGTTCAAGGATCAAACTCTAGTTACCGTTTGGTCAGCACCCAACTTGAATAATATATATATATATATATATATATATATAAATATATGAATAACATGCTTTATGTTGAGTTAAATTAAGAAATTAATGAAATTAAAAATATAGATAAATCAGTCAGAATCATCAGATGACCTGTCTGTATCACTTGCTTCTTCATCACTTGAAGATTCTTACTTCTTATGCTTCTTAGGATCCTTGATCTTCTCATATACCTGCCTGATATCTTTATGTGTCTTTGAGTATTTCTTAAAAGCTGCATCTATCTTCATTTTGTTTTTCACATCAATGTATTCCTACTCTTCAATTTCGTTTTTATGACGCTTTTTGACTTTTTCTCCCTTGCTTGCGAAACTCATTGTACTTTGCATCATTTTACGTCTTCTCTCCTCAGCTATTTGTCTTTCGATGTCCTTTTTCTTCATATCTTTGAGCTTCTTTTTTGCTTCTTCTTAACGCTTTCTATCTTTCTTATCCTTCTTCTTCTTTTCCTTTTCTTTCTTTTTGTGTTTGGCTTCTCTCATTTTGACGCCTCTGTTTACAAGTTTGTCCTCGTACTCATCTGATTTACCAGATCTGATAATGTCAACAATGGTACTTAGACTTTAATTGGTTTTTCCATGTATGTATCTTTGCATAAGTGGGTTGGCGATAAATATTGTCTCAATTTATGACCTATTAATGGCTTTTGAGTCTCCGTGTCTATTAAACTCGATTTCAATGGCCAATATTGTCTCATGTTCTTTCTTTTCAATTTTTGCTGCTTTAGCCCATTCACGATGATCTTTAGTTAAGTCAGATTGCTTCTTCTTTTTAAAGTCACGCCATTTCTTAATTTAGTTGAGGTTTTAGGCTATCATGAACTCATAGTAAAGTTTCATTTTCTATGCTGTATAATAAGGGTTCGGCACATCGATGTAAGGTAAGCAGAGCATATCAATATCTTTCTTATCAACTTTGTACTTTCTAGAAAAGGATGTGGCTGAGATAAGCTTAAACTGGTCAGAAAACTTGCAGTCATAGCAGAGTGGTTTCCTTAGCACTTGACATATGATTAAATTTGAGTTTTAATCAAGCCCATAATCGATGTATGAACAATTAGAACACTTTCTTTTCAAAGAATAGAACAGTAATAGCTTTCTTTTGAACTCTACCCCATCAGTTATGTACTATTCTGTAAATGATCTTTCCTTCAATCTCCTTCTTCTTTTAGACTCAATCATTTACTTTTCAAGTCTTCTTCTCTATTATTCTTTGAACTTGATAGGATCTTTCTTCTAATCTACTATGGTTGAAGGTTCAGCTTAATTGACTCTCAAATGTTAATATTCAGTCAGCTCATCTTGATACTTTTCTTTGAGATCTTCGGGTAGAGGTTACCTTTCATGTCTTAACTTTTCTATCTTTTTCATGTCTTTCCTTCTGGTCTCTTCAAACTTCTTCATATATCTTTCGTTTTCTACCTCTTCAGCTGCATTGCGTCTGAAAAAAGTCTTAAGAGTGTTTTCATCATCTGCACTTGAATTACCGTCTTGCCTTATGTGCGGCTTGTCATGTTCATCAGAATCATATTGATCGCTTCCACTGTCTGTTGTTGAATTTTCCTCGAAATATCTAGGCTCAACTGGCTGATTATGTTTTTTCTTGTATAGGTACTTGGCAATTCTATACTTTACCTATTCATAGAGTTCTGTTCCGAAAACATTAAAGCACATATAAGTTAGCAATTCATCACTCCAACTAAGTGAATAGAATTTTTTGCTGACTAACTTCATTTTAAGCATAAGGACATCAGGGGTGAAGTAGTTGAATATACTGATGAATGTTCGCTTTTCTCTGAAATGATTGAATTTCATTATCCTGATTGACTTTACATGTTCGAATTACATGAAATCAGGAAGTAAACCAATGAACTTATGATAATTTCTGAACTTCTTTTTGTGTTCAGGCTTACTACGCTTGTCAAAATAAGAGATTTTCTAAGGTTTGGGGTCTGCCAAAATGTTCGTAGTTGTAATCTTGCCTTTACACTTTGGAAAGTAAGGTCTTGGGGCAACCCATCCCTAATCATCTCTTTCAAAAGATTTGTACTTTTCTATAAAGTGATTGTGCATTGATTTAGTTTCTTCTTTCTCTACTAATGTTTATAAGTTACCGAAGTATTTAAGTTTTAATTAATTTATAAAATATTAAAATTTTAATCTTGCCCAATTAATATTAGCTTGCTAGAATTTTTAAAAATTCGCTTAGTAAATTTGAAACTGTTTTATTTCAACAATATTCGCTATAGTTTCTGGAAAGGAACTTCAAATAGAAATAAATAGAAGTATAAATTTCAGGATATAAATTCGCATAATAAATAGTATAATTATAATATTAAATTCAAATCTAGGAAAATATGAGTGGACAAAACGACGTTGATCACTGGCTTAAGACCGTCAAGGACGGCGGTGTTCTCCCAGAGAGAGATCTTAGAATCCTTATTAAAAACTTGAAAAATGTTTGTCTTGAAATTGGGTGATATCCATGGTCAATTCCACGATTTATTGGAGCTCTTCAATAAAGGAGGTGAGATTCCAAACACTCGCTACATCTTCATGGGAGATTTCGTTGATAGAGGTTACAACTCTAGAGTTTATATCTAATGAATTAGTTCTTTGTATTAAAAATTCGTATTTGTGGGATAAGTATTTGAAAAAACTCAGTTGAGACTTTCCAATTACTTCTCTGCTTAAAGTTGAAATATCCAGCTCACATCACCTTGCTCAGAGGTAACCACGAGACTAGATAAATTACAACTGTTTACGGTTTCTACGATGAGACAATCAGAAAGTATGGAAACGCCAACCCTTGGAAATATTTACTTTGCGTTTAACAAATCACAATTGGTGGTCTTTCACCAGATATCAAGACTATTTCGGAAATTAAAATCATTCTGCGATCTTATGTGGTCTGACCCAGAAGAAATTGAATGAAAGTTAGTTTAGCAATTAATCAGAATTCAACCATATCAACGATATTGAGCTTATTGCTAGAAATATATGCTTGATTGTATAATAACTTGTGATGGACGATCAAATATTGTCAAATTTTAAACACCAACTACTGCTATAGATGTGGTAACGTTGCCTCAATCCTTAATATTAATGAAAAGCTCGAGAGATCTTTCGACATTTTCCACGCTGTTACTGAGAGCTCCAGAGTCGTACCCTACAGAAACGTTGTTCCCTACTTCCTCTGAGCGCCTAAATGACACTCAGAGCTAATATAACGTAGCCTGTTGTTATTGAGAGGTTGAACTATCTAAAAATAAAAAACTTACCTTATGGAATAGCTTACAAATATCTCTTAAATTTTATCTTCTATCATAAGCATAATACTATAAAAATTTATTGTGAACTATTGGCAACTTAACTTTGCAAAGGCATGATTAGTATTTTTTAATCTTGTTGCTTTACATAAGTTGATCAATATTCATCCCTCTTATTCTCTAATAAAGAGCAATCTGAACTATGATTCGCTCATAAATATTAATATACTCAGTTTATTATTCATATTATCATCATGGATAGATTTTCTCGCTAAAAAGAGATTTTAAATACAAACACGCTTTTTTACAAATATTGTAGAAAAAGATTTGTAATGGAATATTAAATTTTATCTTTTTTAATTATTAAAGAGAGAATATTATAATAAGATGATAATCTACTATTTTAATGATATATTTTTAATAATATTTTTTATTACAAAGTAAGAGGCAAATGAAGGCAATAAAGAATTTATTTTAAAAAGCTTAAGAGTACATAAAGATATAAATTATCTTAACTTCTATTTTTTTATATCAGAATTTCTTTTACAAGAATGTGTAAATTTTAAAATTAAAAAATACCAGATTCAAATTTAATTTATTAGACTTTAAAATGGATAGTTTCAGTTTTACGAACTTAGATTTGATACCTTATATTTTATATTATTTATATGAATATATACTAATTCATAAGAGCTTTCACTATCCCGTAATAATAATCACTATATCTATTATAATTAATAGAATAAGTCAGCCTCAAATTAATGAATAATTAAAAATATTTCAATCAATTTAATTCCTCATAAAGACATCATATATTTCTACTTCATCCTCTTCATCATTCAATTTTAGTATAATTTTTTATAATTATTATTATTTTTCTCATATAAATATAATATATATATGCTAAGTTTTGATTCTCCTTATTTTCTTCTTCATGTTCTCTATCTCTGGTCTCTCTTTAGTGAGGAAGTCGGTTGACGTAGCAAACTTCCACGTCAATTTCATTCTAACTGAAGAAAGCAATCCAGGCTCTCTATACTTCACTAAGCCTGTCAGTTTCACTTTTTACTTCAGAAAACTTTACTCTCCCAGTTTTGGCGTCCCAGAGAATTAAATCAGGCATTCCATGATTCCAGTTTTACAATTTTATTTTATTCATTAAATGAAATTTACACAAAATTGCTTATAAAAATGGATCGAGATATAGTAATAATTCCATAACAATATATATTCAGTGTTTGTAATCTTTGCAATAATTTGAAAGAATGCGACTTAAACGTAAACCCCCAATAACTTGAGCAATCTCTATTAGTCTACGTTTATTCAATCTCAAAGAATCCCAATTGATAAACTAATTAAACTTGTTTTTATTAGCTTCGTATAACTTGCTAATGTCCTCAGCAAGTTATAGCTTATTCATCTCTGAAATTTTCATTAGTCTATCGTCAATAATTTCTTATCTTTATTAGTAAAAATCTTTGGTGCCAAAATCAAGTGGGGCTGCCTAATAAGGAGTTTGAAATACATAAGGTATTTTATCATAAAAAATCTCATTCCACATTAAGATGCCAAAATATGAAGTACCAAGTCCGTTTTCAGAATGCATACCATTTAAGTTCTGATGTAAAGAGTAAAATCTCAATGCTAAATTCTCCACATCATAAAATTCGTTCTTGAATGGATTATGATAAGTTGGTCTCTGCATATCAGAAGACCCCAATATTTATTCTTATTAGTATTAGTAAGTTAATCCTTTCTTGCAACGAATATAAACCTCCTTAAAATACTCAGGATTAGCTTCCTCTTTCAAGATTTAATATTGATCTGTCAAATCGGGGTTAATCTACTTGTGAATTTGAGAATTTAGTTAAGTCATTAGGATATTGTTCTTTTAGGAAGCAATAACATCTTGAAAAAGTTATTCAATTGCCAGCATGTTTTACTTCTATTTTTTATCTTCAGCAGAATCTTTCTCTTCTTCGTCTTGAAATATTGATATATCTTCACTCTTCTTAGTCCTTCTGTTCTTAGTGGTTTATTTGCTTGTCTATCTATTAAATGATTTAGCTAGTTGCTCTTTGATCCTAAACAAAGCATTTTTAGACCCAGTTTTTACCCAACTGGATTCTAATAGAGCATGTTCGGCAACTTTCAAACATTCTTTTCTCATTCTTAGATGTTTTAAGTCAATGCATAATCTGACCCACCATTTACCTCAACGCTCAGGTTCGCTGGAGACATTAACAGTTTGGTTAATATAAGACATGCCACATCATACTGCCGATCTCTCTCCAAGAAATCTATACACTGATTGAGAACCCCTGCAATTTTAGAGCTAGTTTTATATCTCAAAATGAAGAGTGGCTCTTTAATCTAGATATTATTATCTGGTTTCTTTGTATTCTCAACTATGACTTTAATATTATCTAAAATCTGGCATTTCATCTCATCCTTGTTTAAATTAACTTCCTCGTCTTATTTGGCATATTCCTTTATGAGATATTTCGAAAGTTTTCTACAAAGTGTTCCAAGGATACTTGGCTTTTTAATCTTCATTTCTTTCACCTATTCAAAAGCAACTTATAATTGAGTAAAAGCATCATACTTAATGAACTAATTTCTCTTCTTAAAGATAGGTTTTAAATACTAAGCATATTCTTTTCGACTTTTAGTTTTGATTTGATTTTGATAAGTCAAATAATTTTGAAATTCTTCGTATTAATAAAAGCCATAATCATGCATATTCAATTATTGGAAGGGCGGCGGGTCATATAAGTACCACTAATTTTATAAAATCCTAAGTCGGTACCACATAAATAAAATTTTTTTCACAAAAAATGTCAAAATCTTAAGTTGGTACAGGATCATTTTTTGACATTATTGACCTATCTGATCATCTTACCCCCCATAAAAAGTATGATTTTTTGTTAATAAATACTTTTCATTTTCTGAATCGGACTCCTTCATGACATCACATGACACTAATATTTTAATAAAATCACATATATTTTTTACAAAATTATTTTTCAATGTGACAAATATTTGTTATCAGTAAAAAAAATAAAATATATTTATAAACAAATATAATTATTCAATTTAGAACGAAGATTATTTATTGGCTTGAATTAATGATATCTATAATAAAATTAAAGTTGTCCCCTGTTTGTGTATTTCATAATTGCAATTAATCAAGTAAGCAATAATAAGAGGTTCTTAATTTACAATCTTCGTTCTAAATTGAATAATTATATTTGTTTATAAATATATTTTATTTTTTTTACTGATAACAAATATTTGTCACATTGAAAAATAATTTTGTAAAAAATATATGTGATTTTATTAAAATATTAGTGTCATGTGATGTCATGAAGGAGTCCGATTCAGAAAATGAAAAGTATTTATTAACAAAAAATCATACTTTTTATGGGGGGTAAGATGATCAGATAGGTCAATAATGTCAAAAAATGATCCTGTACCAACTTAAGATTTTGACATTTTTTGTGAAAAAAATTTTATTTATGTGGTACCGACTTAGGATTTTGGGGTAAAAAAAATATTTTCATATGGTACCGACATAGGATATTAAAAATTGAGTGGTACCGACTTAGACCCCCCACCAATTATTCGAAGGGATCACTGGTCTAGTAGAAAAAGAATAAGTTCATGCACCTGTTAAGTAAATTGAAGATTTTATTGTCAATTTTAAAAAGCATTTGATCTCCGTTTCCATTTATTATAAATCTCACACCTTTAAAGAATTCATGCAATTTCTCCTCGATCTTTTGAACTTATTTAAAATTAACAGCTTTCTTTATCTACACTTCAGAAGTTTTAGAGGTTTAACTATCTTCATCACTCATATCCTCATTCTCTTAATTCTATTATTTGAAACTGAAAAATCTAAGTAAATTATGTTGGGCTTAATTACCATTTTGCAAACTCATATTCATACTCTAATTCAAACTTTGACTTTAAGTTTGGTCATAAGCTGTCAATATTAAACCCTGAATTTTTCTTAATATTTTATGAACTTTATCCCTCTTATTTATTATAGTTTTGAACTTTCCTTGCTTTTCAAGTATATACTCACATATCATGCCAGAAAATCTAATGGCAACTTTTTCATTCAAACTAATCAGCTGCTACAGCTTAAGATTAATATTCTCATCATCTTGCTATTAGAAAGCTTTTAAGTAGTAATTCAGCTTCATAAAAGGGTTTTAAGAAACTTCATAGACGTCTACATAGTTTTCAATTTTAACATTTTTAATCAACTTATTCACTAATTTATTGATGTCAAGCAATTTTTACATGTTTAATGATTCTAGAAACTCAGATATATCTTCAAGTCTTGGAGGGAGAGACTTTTATTGGGATTTTAATTAGTGTACGATGTCATCACCTAAATGAGTATCGGGTATGATAAAATCTTTTTAGATTAACTCGTCTAGGGATTATTGTATAATAATGTCATCATTAATATATTTTGCCAAATGTTCAGCTTAGTTAAACCATACTCTCTTTCTTAGCATCAATAAGCAAATTACATTAAATAATAACGAATTTCCAAGATAATAATGACTATAATAATTACAAATTCATATAGTTTTCAGTTATTGATGGAAATATCATCAGCCTTCTTTTCCCCAGGTTTAACTTCAACTCCCTCTCTTTTTTTAATAGTAGTCTTTGCATATTTGGCGCTTTTACTGCTTTGAGCAGAGAATTTCTCTATTATGGCATCGTTATCTCCCTTGGCTTTGAGCTTCATTCTTCTCTTCTTTCTTCTCAAACCTTCAACCTTAATTTTCTCTGGACCAGTTCCTCCAGTCAGTTTATGATTACCACCCTTGTTATGTTTCTTTTTTGCCAACTGCTCTTGATTTTTCCTGTTTTCAATGTCAATTGCTAGTCTCTCAGGAGAGAGGAATCTCAGCCATTGCAAAGCTTGAGGGTCTAATCCTACTTAAGTGAAGGCATACTACCAGTGAGGTAGACCTAAATGCATAATCATAAGCCTGAAGTAATCTGTGAATTTGTAAGCAATAAAGAACCACGAACAGGACAAATCTTGAAACCATATCTGTGGCTTATTAGTATTCCCTCTGTAAATTAAAGCCAGTCTGCCATCCTTAACTTTTGAGTCAATATCGAATGCAGCTATGTCCTTTTGTTCCTCTAATGGACTTTCCTCGTCTGATGTCTCTTCGTCCTCACCCACACTTGAAAACTTAAATCTGTCTATTTTTAATCTCTTAATGTCTCTTAGTTTATTAAGATGCATAGATCCCAATGGAAATACTTAATCGTTTTTCTTAATTTTCCAGTTCAAACTCAAACCATCTGAAATCTGCAAAAATGCTTTGAAGGTATAATCTTTTTATAAATTATGAAATTGCCAAGTTTTAAGTTAACTTTTTTATCAAATTACATTTATTTTATTTTGAAGTCATCTGGTAGAAGGTATGGGGAATTTTCCTCTTCCCATTTTTAGATCGACATTTCAGCAACTCCCTGCCTCTCCATAAATTCCACATCAGTAACACCAATATGATTTTCTAGGAAGCTTATTACACTGAATGAAATATCGTCAAATATTTCACGAATGTTTTATTTATTCATATTTTTTCGAGTTTTAAATTTATATCTCTAAATTATAATTGTTATCAATATTTTATAATGAATTCCCTTCTCCATTTACAATTATAAAAATAGGGTTTTAGCATCAATCTAGCTAGGATAGTTTAAGCTTCTGGAGATAATTTATTAACATAAGTATCAAGCATTTCTTTTTCCTTTTCTGAAAATAAATTACCATAATTTTGAACTGTCTCAATCACTAATATGAAATTCCTGTTGTAAACTTTATAATAACAATTTATAGATATTTTTTGAAAAAAAAATCTATCTTTTTTTTTATATTATTAACAATTTTACTTGTTCTTTTCTTTGTTAATTTCTTCTGTCTGCCCAAAGTTATTATCCTTATTTTTGCTACTCGTGGCAGACCTATTATTCTAGCTAGGACTTTCTTTTCCACGCGAGTCTCCAAAAATATCGAAGCTCGAAGAATTTTTCTCATTTATTTCATCATCAGGATCTTCAGGGTCTATTGAATGTATAAACTCCTTGTTTAGATTGAATTTATTCACAGCGAAGAGTGCTTACTTAAGTGAAGCTGGCATTCCAGGGAAGCTTTTCAATAAAAATGTCTAACCTGATTTCATTCTTTAATCTTTTAATACGTTTTATTTCAGGTTGAGTTCAACTTCAATGAAAGATTGCTTCGTTTGCTTTGGTGGCATGTAAACTAGGTTTTATTGGTAAAATACATTTTTCCTGTCTAAAAGTTGAGTAAGATTTGTAAGCTATATCTTTAGGACATAGCCAGGTATTGGGTGAGTATTATTGAGTTTTAAGTCATCCTCGCTATTTAATTGTGATTTTTACCCTAATATGTGCTAAAACTACTAAATTAGGCGGTGTAAAACTTTTACATATACTATTCTCTAGAGTCTCTGTTTAAATCTATATGGTTTCTATTTCAGTGTCAATTTATTCTTATTTTATAGATTTTATTTATGGTTATTCATCAATTTCTTGTTTATTTACGTCTCCATTATTTGTTGGCAGAGTTTTTTAGTTTTCTATATTTGTATCAATTTAAACAGTGTTTTCAATAACATTTTCTTATAAATTTTTCTACTTTGTCTCAGAATTATTTTTACTATAACTCTGACCATTAATCATTAGCATATTTTCATGTTACATCACAGCAATTTTAATGGCTCTCTGATCATACTTATTTTGAGGTTCTCTCTCTAGAATAATTTAATGCTTTTAGCTAAAATTTATCCACTTCTCTGCCTATCCATTGTGACAAAGAAATTTAGCAACTATGGGGAATTTTAGTTTTAATGGGAAAATCACTCCTTTTTGTTTTGCTTGGAAAAATTGAACTTTTTAAGTAGGCTGGGACTTTGCAGTTTATTTATTTAGTTCCTGATAGTCGTGAATTTTAAATTCTTATACTTGCTCAGGAGATTGCATTAAATATAATTTAAATGTGAACATTTGGATAAAATTGTTAATTAATTTAATTTTTATAGATTAATTTTTGTCCTCTTCTTGGTCTTCATTCTATTTTTATTGAGAAATTTGAGTAGAATCAACCTAGCTGCTACTTCAATTTAATTGATTTTAATCTTCAGAGTCTTCTTATAATTCTTTAAAAAAATTTAGTTATTAGTAAGTTTGCCTCTTTTGAGATTTTCTGGGGTTTTGTTCTTTTGTTATTCATTTTACTCTTAAAAATATATGCAAAATTTATAATTTGTAAATTCAATTTTATTGTTAATATATTCAAATTTACTGCTTATAATAGTTTTATGCAAATAATTCTAGCAATTCATGATTAAATATCAAGTTTTAATATTGCTAATAAATATTATTTAGTTTAGATTTTAAAAGAGTAACCAAGTATTTGAAGTTATTTGTGCAATTTATAATAAAAGAAATCTGAAATCTTTTATATATAACTGATTAAAAGATTATTAGGCAAAAATGGAATCAAGAGCTTTTAACTTGGATCAGGCTTG
>ARYC01019098.1:0-28628 GCA_000711775.1 Oxytricha trifallax | reverse complement strand
GTGAGAAGAACTTCACTTATAAATCTGCTCTTAAGCGTCATATCTTAGAGTAGCATTCTAACAAGCCAAAGCTCTATCTTAAGCATGGTAAGATAGATGGAAAATATTTTTGCCCATATTGCAATAAACAATATAACCATTCAAGGGATTTAAAAGTTCACCTATAAAACCATCATGGCAAGAAGTTTGAAGTCATAGATCCTGAGACTGGTGAGGTCTTCCTTCAAAAAAGAAAGCCAAGAGACCCTTTAGAATCCTTGGAACAAAGAGCTAAGAAAGAAAATAAGCTTATTAAAGCAGTTAGAAACCTCCCAGCTTTTGAGATAGTGAAAATCACTCTGAAGATACAAGCACTAAAGCTTCCAATTTTAAATGTAATTGACCTTAAAGAATGTAAGGAAAGTTATCTTATACTTGAGGACAAGTTTGAGAAAAAGGTCATAACTGATAAGCAGTTCGCATACAAGATTTATCCATTCAATTTCTTTAAATGCGATGACAAGTATCAAATGGAATTTGTCAATGAGTACTAAGCTCTTACTAGAGCAAGGGATAGACAGTGCATATTTATTATTAAGCTCGATGCAATACTCCTTGCTCAAGATCATGTTGCTTTTCGCCTCCCTCTATATTAAATGTTTAAGAGACTACATTTAAGATTAAAGAGTTCCTAAGTAGCTACCTCTTATTCTTACAAATGTTTGCAAAGGCATAGAAGAGCTGCACACTTTAGTGTATGTTCATAGAGACTTGAAGCCTGAGAATATTATGCTTGACTTTTCACCTCTCAGAGTAGTAATAATTGATTTAATAGATCATAAAGAGTTGAAGCTTCAGGACTTGGCAACGTTTATGGTACTCCTGGATACTTTCCAGAAAGGGAGGACTGGAGAGATGGTGATATTAAGTGGGATGTATGGGCTCTAGCAGCAATTATTGCTGAATGCGATATGCCTAGAAATGATTACTATAGCTGTAAGAGAGAGAAAGATTCAAAGCAGAGAATATAGCAATATTTAGACTAGAATAAGATAAAAGGTAAAATGAAAGATATGTCTGAGCAGATTATCTTAAGACCAAACCACAGAGCAGAGCAAACAATAGACTAAATGATCAACTGGATAGGAGATATCAAATTTAGAAAATTAGCACCTGATGCCAAGGTATAGTTTGAGTGAATAGTAAAAATAAAACCCCTCTAATACACACTACTATTTATTACATTTAAACATTAAACCCCGACATAAACCCTATAAAAACCCTAATAAAGTATGCACTAATAGTCTACTTTTATCAATCAAAAACTCAATCAAACTACTGAAAGGGTTTTGGGGTTTTGAATAAGACCCCAACTATACCCTACAAATCAAAGCACTTATAAACCTCACTAAGGGGTTTTGGGGTTTTGAATGTATAATTTTCTTTTTGTAGTCTAATAGAGTTTTTGACGCTGAGTAATAGTAGCAAGTGTACTTTGGATGTGCGATCAATAGTTTTCGAATTATGACTAGAAATAAATTCCCATTTTATATATAAAATTATAGTAAAAATTATAAAAAATTTTTCTATAATTTTATATTTAAAAAGTGTATTTACTTCGAGTCATAATTCGAAAACTATTGATCCCAAATCCATAGTACACTTGCTACTATTACTCAGCGTCAAAAACTCTATTAGACTACAAAAAGAAAAGTATACATTAGGGGGGATGTGTTTGACCCCATAGCCGATTTTTATAATTATTCAACCTATTTATATACACTTGACTTCACTTTGTTATTTCTATTATTATATACCCTTGAATTCAGCATTTATGCTTGATACTTTCTATAATTTTTGACTTGAAACAAGTAGATGCAGTTGGAGTATCAACTTTATTTACAAAGCAGCTTAACAATAGAGGTGATTAAGTTTATTTAGTTCATTTCAAAGTACTAAATTGATAATAGAGATTGAATTGGTTAAGCCCTAAGATGACTTTGATATTGCTCCAAATAAATTTTAGCGAATAATCTTCGAGAATTTCTTTAATTTCATTGAATTTATACTTTCTAAAAGGCGTAAAAATGAGACCATAATATATTTTATTTTGCTTATCAAGATTAAAGCAACTTTTTTATTAAAAACTCAAGAAGTTTGATTTCATAAAAAGTATTGTAATTAAAATATTTTTGCGATTTCCTTAAGTTTGTAGTACTTGCTGAAAACTGTGAATTCGGTTTTCTAATGGAATATTATCGAACCTGTAAATAAACATTTACAATAGTTACCTCCAGATAAATTTTTTCCACTGCAGCAGTACTAGCACCTGCCATCTTGAGCTAGTGTTACTATTTCTTGTCCTAGATGAAAATCTATATGAATCTAGCCTAAATTCGTTTAGATTTAGAACATTGTTCTTTGGAAGGCTTCTGATTTGAATTTTCTTTAAAAAAACTGGTTTAAGATTGACTTTTTGACACCCCAAAATTCTAGACTTTGGCCAAATTCCAGATAGATTTTTTGCTTCCTGATTTCATGACGAACAATGTAGGTTAGATGCTCGAAAAAAGGTAGTTAAAAAGAATTTAACTGGAAGCAACTGTTGTGATTGTCAGTATTTCTTGAGAATTGAAATAAGGAAGAATTTTTTTAGCGTAAGAGTAATTTTAAATAAATATAGAATTTACATTTAATAGGTTTGATAAACTACATTAAAATTGCAAATAAGGGAAAATACAATGAAAATAAGCTATATTGAAATGAAAATTTCTAGAAACCTATTTATCGAAAGCTTACAAGATATTCTGACTGCATTGATTCAGCGCCTATGCGCTGATTTTTATTTAGCGCATATGCGCTGAATTAAATCGAGGGCACGGCAGGTTTTTTTAAGACCAAAGATGCTTTCTTAATTCAATATGTCCCTTTGGACTTAGGTTGCTTTAATTATTAAATTCTTATTTAATAATAATATTTTTAGTAATATAATTTTAATTTTTAATAAAAAATTAAATATTTTAACCTTAATGAAATTTCTCATTAAAGAAATCTTATTAGTGATAACTTTTAAATTTAATAAATTGAATAAATTTAAAAATTACTAAAAATATTATTATTAATTAAGAATTTAATAATTAAAGCAACCTAAGTCCAAAGGGATATATTGAATTAAGAACGCATCTTTGGTCTTAAAAAAACCTGCCGTGCCCTCGATTTAATTCAGCGCATATGCGCTAAATCAATGCAGTCAGAATATCTTGTAAGCTTTCGATAAATAGGTTTCTAGAAATTTTCATTTCAATATAGCTTATTTTCATTGTATTTTCCCTTATTTGCAATTTTAATGTAGTTTATCAAACCTATTAAATGTAAATTCTATATTTATTTAAAATTACTCTTACGCTAAAAAAATTCTTCCTTATCAATATGAAGAGTCGAAATAAAACAAGCGCTAGCTCCATAATAAGATTGTAGTAGCTACAAACTAACTAATTATTTTATCAAATAGTGTAATTTATGCTAGATTTGTAGCATCAAACTAAAAAAGTCCTCTTAAGTTATTTTATTGTACATTTAATTCAAATAGCGATGCAATAATATTCGTAATTAATACTTACTTATCATAATGCCTCATGATTTTCTCAAATCAAGTTTTTTCCCCATTTTTATTTTATAATATCAATTAAATTATTAATAATAAAATGAAATAACATCAGACTTATAAAACAAACAACAAACAATTCATTAGAGTTTTATTTATATATTTTCAAATTTAAAATATAATTGCTTAATATTAAAATGATTATATATAATTAAATTAAAGATATTAATTAATTCCTAATATCTTTCAAATTAATTAAATCTTATTCATTAAATTTCAAAAATGAGATCAAAGTCAATAGAGAAGAATGACGAGCTCAATTATTAATTAATCAAAAAGAAGGAATAAATGATGCTACCATTTTTATAATTATGAGATAAATTAATAAGATTCTTTTAAAAATAAACTTATGATACAATTTGTATTTGGAGAATATATAAATGCTTGTGCAATAAATTCTGATTATGATATATTTTAAGATTATATTTAAAGATATAATTAATTTTCTTTTCATTATGAATTATTTTTGAGAATTTAATAAAATAGCTTATCTATAGTTTGAAAAAAATTAAACTTTAGCATTTAATTATCGAACAGAGATTTGAGATTAGGATAGTTTTATAGTAATTTAACAAATTTAAGTTATAAATACATATTTAAAAAATAAGTAATAAAGCGACGAAAAGAATTTAAAATTATTGTAAACTTAATATAAAATTGTTGTAAACTTAATATTTGATCATTTAAACTATTATACTAAGATTTATATTTAAAAGTATAAATATATATATATTTCTCTTATTGCGATGAAATTGATGACAAAAATTAAAATATATTTATAAGATTTAAGCTACTAAAAGATATAAATTTAAGTTCACTAACTTCATTCTTACCCATAAATACGTGAAACTTATTAGTTATAGGAAAATACAATATATAAATAGATGAGACAATTTTTATACCACACTCAATATAGTTAAATCATTGGTTGGAATTTATCAATTATGGCATTAAAAATAATGTCATTCTCAGTGAAAGTATTTTTTCAAAACAAATGATCTTGAAGGATACAATTTTATAGAATAGTTCATAGAAATTCTGACTGAATATAAGACTTTTAAGTTATTGAGAATTTTTAAAAGTCTAAATAGCAATAATTTATCGATCATTTACGAACTTATCACAAAATGTTTTTCTATCAATAGTAGAAGGAAATGGAAAATGATTTATTTTTAATGCACACTATTCTCAGAATGTATCTGAATTAAAAATAATTTCAAGAGCCAAGCTTAGTTTCAAATATATAACTCAAATTATCTTTGATTTTAAAAATAATCACACTTATAAATAGTAGGAGTTCAATTTAAAACAAAAAAAAAAGATGACATTCCTAAAACCAAAAAAAAATATGAAAAATTCTAAATAATAGATTTAATAATAAATAAAAGTGTGTAAAATCATTATTAATTTATTTAAGTTTTATATCAAATATATAAGTTATGGATATATTTCCAATTCATTCAAACTCCAATATATTAAACTTTATTTTTTATTTTGTTTTAAACTTCTTATTAATTATCTTCAACTTTAATTAAATCATAATAACCCTTTTTATTCCATTTATGTATTTCCTTTATAATTGGCTATCATCTACTAAGGTATATTTAGGGTTTATAAGTCCATTTTGTGGAAAGATTGTATACTCGTTCTAAATGCAGCCAATAAATTATTTTAAACTTTATTTTAGTTATATAATAAGGGATGCTCAGTTATAAAACACACATGCATATCAACATTAATATTTAATATTAGTATTTCTTTTTTTAGTAATAAATTGCAGAGACGATTGGAATGAACTAAGCAAGCAATATAAAAAAGCTTTTTTCTTTCTAAGTCTGTTATTTTATCATTATATATAAATTTTAAATCTATAGATTACTGCTATAATGCTTTACATTTTTATTTTTGTGCTCATCTTATAATCACTATTTAAAAATGGAAATAAGATAATGGCTAATTGGATCGATAGATTTGTGCTTTTTCAATTTCCAAGATCAGACAAAGAGAGTAAGAGGTGAATTGTCAAGAAACAAATTGTTTTATTTTATAGAAGCGGAAATAAATAAGCATCTCGCTATTAATTCAGCATTTTAATGAATTTCTCTTCACAACTTTGGACATTTCCGAAATTGAGAAAAAATTAGAATATTTAGTTTTTTAAAAAAATTTATATAATCAATCGCTAATGTCACTCATAAAGAATTCTTAAGTCTATGGAGGTGCGAGTTGGTTCCCAAATGATGATATTGAGGTCTAAAATTGCGAGGCATAGTTTATATCACTAAATTTAAAATTTTTGAGGCAATTTATACATAAAATCATAAATTTATAAAAGTTTTTCTTAGTTTTTCCCATTTAGGAAGAAATAAATTGTCGATGACTTTATATTTCTCTTTGAGACACTTCCCTTCTTCCCAATAAGTAACTATAAACTTTTGTGTTCAGTATATATTGAGTAAAAAAAGAAGAAAAATCCGAAATGTAATGAATAATCAAAATTTTAATTACACTATTTTAATGTTAATTTTTTAAATTCAAATTAAAAATTACTCTATCTCGAAATTTCAATGACATTGAGATAAAGTGCGATAAGTAATAAGTAATCTTAACTACTAATATTTTTTAATATCTAAAATAAATGGAATTAATTTTTAAAATATTCTAATGTTGTTTTTTATTAAGAGATTGTTTATTTAACAATGTCAATAATTTAACAATTAATACAAAAAGATTTAAAGATAAATGACTTATTTTAATAATTTTCTAATATTTAATTTAAGATTATTAAATAATTAAAAACAACATTTGAATATTTTTAAAAATTATAATTATATTGAAAATATATTAAATAAGAAACACAGAATGGGTATACTGAGCAAAGCACAAAGAGATATCATAAAGGGAGATGTTGAAAATAACCAGACACATCACCTAGCCTAATACACAATTTATATCATAAAGAACAACAGAGAACAATGGGGACTACACATGCTAGAAATCCTAACTTTCATAGCTAGAAAGCTCATAAGGAAAGGCTACAATATACTTAACTAATTCTAAATCTACCTTACAAAGCTTCAATACGGCCAAGAAAACAAGGACGACCAAGTACAGCACTGGACTCAACAACTCTTCCAGATGTTGAGACTAGAAGCCATAAACAATCGATTCATCAGACCTCAAACTACATTATCACCAAAGTAAACCAGAGCTCCTGAAATCGAAAGACCAGCTTCCCCACCTCAAGAAGTCATCCAAACTGATCACTATGTGATCAGAGATAGTTTACACCAAAAAGAGCTCGAAGACTTCGAGAAAAAGTAACGAGAATACGAAAACAACCTCAATGACTTCAACAGAAACCAAAATATAATAACAAAAAAGGTACTATACTCCGAGAACGGAGATGAATGGAGTTCAGAGGAAGAAAAAAAAAATTCGACGCCTACGACCAAAAATGCTTCCATGGAGGAAAGCTCTAGTCAGCATACCTACTACATAGACAGCCAATCCGAACACTCAGAAGGATTTAGGAATCACGTCCGCAAAATTTGCTAAGATGCAAACGTCAAATACGTCATCGGTAAAAGATAGTACTAAATACCAAATTAATAATTAAAAGTTGAGCCTTAAATTTAGTATTAAATAATAAAAATCAAGACCAAGATTATAATCATTAAATTATTAACTATAAAGATATGCTGACTATCACTAAAGCACAATTGATAGAGAGATTCGATACGAGAGAATCTTGCATTTCAATATGGCTCAACACCATCAACACATCGCTCTTTGAGAAAATCAAAGAATTCTCCAATGTCATCAATGCTATGCTATAAAAACTTTCCAAGAAGGACCTGCTAACATGGTTGAACATGGACGAAGCGTAATTAGGCACTGAGATAAAAGATAAAACAGGTTCAAAGCACGACACTAAAGCTATCGCAACCTAATTTTTCAGACTACTAACAGTGATTCTTATGAAAAATATCACTGCTAACGAACTCAGTTGCCTCTCAGTTTAAGCGGACTACCATCAACACCTAAACAAGGTAGAAATCTACATCAAATGTCTTCAAAAACACACATACTATATGAAGAGCGACTTCATATAGCTCATCACTACAAGATGCAAAGATTTCATAGCATCCAAGGAACTCAAATTCTCAATCAATGTCAAACACTTTGACACTTTCAAATTAAGTTCAAGGATCATGGAGAAACAGTCTAAATCCTTCACTCTAAGCCCAGAAAAGGAGGCAAGAGAAGAAACAACCAAAGAAAAAACAAAGGAAAAGGAAAAGGAAGAGGAGGAAAAAGAAGAAACAACAGAAGAGGATGAACTCATTATACAGAAGAGAATCTCCAACTAACTAAAGGGCTTGTCCCTAATTTGCACTAAAAAGCAATTTTTATCGGGGGTCCCCAGAGACCTCAGTATGATCATATTATTATTATTATTTTTATTTTAAAAATTAATTCCATTTATTTTAGATATTAAAAAATATGAGTAGTTTATATTACTTATCGCACTCTATCTCAGAGTCATTGAAATTTCGAAATAGAGTAGTTTTTAATTAGAATTTAAAAAATTAACATTAAAATAGTGTAATTATAATTTTGATTATTCATTACATTTTGGATTTTTCTTATATTTTTACTCATAGTGTAGTCTTGTGAAACTTCATGCTATTCTTATCTTATTCCGCTCTCATTTACTAGTTCGTCGTATTTATTATTTTCTTCAGAAATTATGCAAAATTTTACTATTAATTGACTATCTATAGTATGAGGATTCCTCTTTTTACAATTAATCTTTAGGTAAGTTCAGTATATCTTGCTCAGTGAATGTATAATATGGAACCTTTTGTTTGATTAAAGATAGAGAATCTATAAATACAACTTCAAATAGCTTTACATTCTTTTCTGAATACCAATGTCGTTTTATTGCAATTGTAGAATGTTGGTATCTTCGGAATATCTATGAATACTTGGGGGTCCTTCTATAAAAGATTAGTTCTTTTTGTCTTAATTTACTTTTCAATTACTTCATCTTGATTGAAGCTGGTGTTGAAAATGGCATCATGCCTTCTTCAATTATACCCTTATATATTGTTGTAATCCCACACAATATTTACAGATCCTTCTAATCAGCATGTCAATCAATTTACTGGCTTTATTTATGTACCTATGATACATAGTTATTTAAACCTCAAGCACATCTAGACAAGCATGACTGGATTTAGAGTCGCAGAATTTACAAATAAATCTGCTTGCTTGTTAATATAATATTGGTGATAAAATTTTCATCGGAATAGATAATACTAATGATGGCTATGGCTTGCTATTTTTTTATATTAAATAAAGCTGAATGGTTTTATAATATTCTTGAATGTTTAGACTGAGTAATTTATTAGGAGGCCAATTTTCTAAATATAAACTAAAATTTGAACAATGTGAATTGTTTTTGAGCTATTTAAGAACCCCTTTCTTTTGATTTTACCAATTATACTTCAAACTTTAAAATTATTTAATAAAAAATTATATATAATATTACAAGAACACATTTGATTTAGGAAGTTAAACTAGAAATAAATAAAATATTAATCTAAATTAATGGCATTAACTTCCTGGAAATATTGTACTCGTTCCACAGAGAATTTAAAATCAGCATGGCTTTACTAAAGGCGGTGCTTTTTTATCGCATCCTTGAGAGAGAGATTATTCGACTTTAATTTTGAGTGATCTGTTATATTAATTTTAATATGAAAATTAAAGTCGTATAATCTCTCAAGGATGCGATAAAAAAGCATCTCCTATAGTAAAGTCCTGCTGATTTTAAATTCTCTGTGGAACGAGTACAATATTTCCAGAAGGTTAATGCCATTAATTTAGATTAATATTTTATTTATTTCTAGTTTAAATTCACAAATCAAATGTTTTCCTACAAGCAATAGGTGCTTAAGTTATGAGAGTAATTAGCTTTATAATGGAATTTATTTCAAACTCGCTATAATTAACATTACGAGGTAAATAATTTTTATTGGTATTATTCAGTATTTTATAAATTTTTTAAGAAATACTCATTTATTTTAAAATTTTAAATTGATAACTTATTGAATAATTTTAGATAGTTTGAACTTTAAATTTAATCATGAGTATGGAATACTTTATAAATAGTTTGAAAATTTAAAAGCAAAATTATTTACAATTAAATATTAAATTAATTTCTCATTTTGATAACAATTATTGCTTATATTAATAATATTATCTTAAGAGATTACAAGAGAAACAATGCTAAAAATATTTTTATAAATTTATAAATTCTATAATTAAATTATTAAAACTTGGCCTTGAAAAGCCTCATAGTAAAAATAATAATTATACTTTATTTTTAAATAATTATTGGCTGTAATTAATTAAGCTACTATCAATTGATAGTTGCATGATTATATCAAAACTAATAAACCTAGTTTGTTTATTATGCCATATTACAAATTAAAGGGCAACTTAATAACTTTTATTTTAATTATATATTATAATTGAACAAATTATTGAAATTAAACTTATCAAAAATACTTTCTAATTAGAAATAAAACATTTTATGTTACAAAAATAATTAATATTTCTGATTGGTTAAAGAAAGCCTACACAAATTTATAATTTCATACTTAAAAAAGAATTCAATTCATGGGTAAAATTAATAGATCAGAATTATATAAACTTTCTGATAAATATTATTAATAATACATTTTTATATTTAAAAATTGGGAAAGATAGGATATCTAAGCCCATGACACAAGAGATCCAAGATTTATCAGTAAGATTGTACAAACATAACTCAAAGAGGGAAAAATCTCTCCAAGTGAAGATCATTTCACTATGAATTTCATCAAATATTTCCTACAAGCATGAATAATTTTAAAATCTAGAGAGGTAATTCTATATATACTTAATATTCCTTAATATAATAAGTTATTTGTTAAGAATGTTTTTGGGTAATTTAAGAATGATTAGGAAATTACAAAGTACATGATCTATTATATTTATTATACTGGAACTTCGAAATAAAAAATATTACTATGGTGTTTTTGGCATCTTATGAACAGGATAAGTTTCCCTGCTAAAAAATGCAAATCGGAAAGTATTATTGATGACACTTATGAAGAAGAAAAAGAAAAGATTAAAATTCAAGGAAAATTATCAGGGAAGTCATTATTTTCTATAAGCTTATATTAATTATATATTAAATTTTAGTATCTAAGTGAAAGCCTGTATTTATGCTTAAACAAAATTTCAACCTCGAATTAGAAGGAAAAAGCTAAAACATCACAAAGTATCTAATGACTTCCGCGAATTCAAGAGAAAGTTGAAGGGAAGAGATATCACATCAAAGCCTACGGTGACAAAATCATGGCACAAGAATCATTGAACATGCAAATAATTAAAGAGATATTTATGGATGACTTGGAGCCATGACCAGTTTTTGCATGGCTAATATCTTTTTAATCTTAAAATAATTTTACATTTTGACTAAGTGCCGAGTTATTATAAGTTTCACTACTTGAAATTCTTTTAAAATAATTTTTGCTTATATTTTTTTAATAATAAATAGAATTACGAAATGAAACTATGGAGTGTGTAAGACATTAGAACACTTATTTCCAGTTTTGTATTTCAATATATTCCTGTACCATCTTATATGGTATGCTATCAAGTTATCCCAGAATATTAAACTCCAAGATAATCAAGTACTAAATGATTATTCAAGTAAGAAATTAAATTTTATAAAAAAGTATAAAAATCGAAAATATTATGCTTAAATTATTCAAAATTTAAAAAAATAAATTAAATTTTATGCTTTAATAAAATTTTTTATTTCATAGGATATATGGGAATTAAGACAAATTACAATAAAAACCCCATGACCTCTAATGAGGTTTATAAGTTCTTTGATTTGTAGTGAATTTGTTTGGGGTTGGGGTTATTAATAGGTTTAAATGTGAAATATTTAGAATATGTATTTAATTTAATCACTAAAAATGCACTCTTGAATAATGTGGCAGAGGTCTGAAATTTATCTTGCTTAACCACAGCTCTATCTGCTATATTGCTATGTTTGATCTTGAGTTTAGTTTTAATATTATTTATTCTGCCATATATTTTATTGATTGAGAGACTCTGTTTTTATCTATAAACTACTTGATTCTTTACTTAGCATCTTTCTCGCATCTTGTAGAGTAGTAATCGTTGAGAGGCATATTGCACTCTATTATTATTGCTGCTAAAGCCCACACATCCCACAAAAAGTCTCCATTTCTCCAGTCAACTCTTTCTGGATAGTACCCTTGCGTACCCATTACAGTTCCAAGCCTTGATGCTTCCACTCTTAAGGCTCTGTTGAAATCAATAATTGTTACTGTTACTTGTGAAAAGTCCAACATTATATTCTCAGGCGAGATCTCTATGAACAAAGTCTAACTTATGTAAATCTCTGATACCTTGTAAGGTTTAAGTTGCTATCAAAGCAAGCTACTTATGATACCTTTGATCAGTAATAAAATTTCTAAGGGTCATTTCAAAGAGTGGTAGTCTGAAAGCTACATGATCTTTGGATTGGAGAACAGCATCTAGCTTTATTAAGTATTTGCACTCTTTAAACTTAGCCTGAGTGAGTACTTAATCCTCATTAGTAAACTCCATTTAATATTAATCATCACTAAGGAGATAGCTGAAAGGATTTAATTTATAAGCATACTGATGATCCTTTACAACTTTCTTGTCATAGGAGTCCTCTAGAATAAGGTAGCTTTAGAGAGAAGTATCTATATCTATCTACGCAAGAAATTTTATTTTCTTGTATTAAATTTTGACATGAATTTTGTGATTTCAGAGGTAAGTTGGTTGCGTGCCTTCTTTACGCACTCTATCTCTCTTGCTTATTCAGGGACTTCCGCTTTTGAATATTCCCTTAATTTTCTTTTGTTGAGAAGCATAAACTCAACTTCAAGATTTTCAATTTCTATATCGTTTTTGTGAGCTTTTTATAGATATTTCTTCAAGTCTCTTTTATGAGAGTACTACATATGGCACTCAAAGCAATCATACTTCCCATCAATTTTGCATGCTTTAAGTAAACAGTAGGCTTGGCTTCTCTATGCTCCTTCATATGTCTATACCAGCTTGATTTATGACCGAAATCTCTCTCATACAGCTCACAAAAGAATACTTCTATTTCTTCTGCTTGTATAGGAATTTCATTAATACCTTTCTCCTCCTCTCTGTCTCCCACACACGTGTTTGTCATTTATTTTCTATTATTCATTTCTATTTAATAACAGAGACCTCAAGTGACAGCTCTGGTTGTACTTTAAGTGAGTTCATCTCACAGCTATCAAACTTTTTATTGCTGCCAAAGATAAGTCTCATTTAGTTTGATGGAAGTGCTGTTGTTTTTCTTAAAATATTTGCGCTCATATTTAAATTTGAATTTAAAATTATAAAACTGCCTCTATAACTGAGAGCTTGTATGAGAGCTTTGCAAGCCTACAAGTTTTAAGGGAAGTTTTTAGAGTATTATAGAAGAAATATGAGTGCTAAAAGACGATCCAGCTCTAAATCTGGGTGAGAAAGTAACCAATTTAACTTTCAATATTAAGTTGATTATAGCATGTACCAATTTAGGAGGTGCTCCTAATTAAGTACGTACTGCTTAAGGAGATATTTTGTCATTTTTAAGGCTGTTCCTAATTAAGTACGTTCCAATTTAAATTAAAAAATATGGAACTATGACAGTGAAAATTGACATCAATCTCTCAAGTTTGAAACCAGTTCTCAAAACCTTCTCCATATCCTTCTTAGAGGTTGACCTCCTATAGGATTCCCTTATTTAATAGTAAGATTTACAGAGGTATATAATTTAAATCAATAAACTTAAATTTGAATATCATTTCTTAGATCTGTAAACAAGATGGAGTCAATGAATGATGCAATGAAAAGAGTGCAAGCACAGATTAAAAGATTTAAAAGCAAGAAGGATTTGCACCGCTACCTGGTGCAGCAAGGTAATGAACTCATAGTAACTAATCTTGATTATGTAGTTGGTTTGTTCCTGCCAACGATGGAAGGTACTAAAATTTCATTTCTAAGAGCGATACTCTGCGAAGAGAAGAAAGCATTGAAAACTTAAGATGTAAAATTTTCAGAGATTCCAAACTATCCAGAAATTTCTGTCACAAGCCTATATGATGATGCTATGAATGACCAGAGGTTTCGCAGTACCTGCCTACTAAGAAGTAGTTGTCAAATAAGCTACCTGAAAGAAATTATTTCTTTGGCATACTTGCAACAATTAAAGGTGATTACTTGAAAGAAATTATTCAAGAATCTCATAAGAAAAGGTACAGCATCTCTTCAGAAGATAAGGATAAACAGGGGATAAAGATAAGTGAGAGCTGGCTATCAGAGTTGCAGAAGCACCCATATATTTCAAGTAAGATTTGTAGTTTAACTCTTTAGAAAAATCTGGTACTGGCATCTTCTTGATGAAGGAATAGAGCAAGCTTCACAGAGAGCGAAAGTCGCAGACAAAGTATGAAGTTAGCAAGAGACTTTCTTCAGAAATTTAGCCGCCAGAGTCAATGAACATAGATGCAGGAGCTGGAAGCAAGAGAAGAAACTTAAGAGGAGGGAAGCAAGAAGTAGAAGAAAAGAAAGAGAAGCCAGCTCCCTCTTAAGAGTTTTAAATGTGACTTAAATATTCATTAACTTAACTCTAATTTTATTTATATACATTCACTCTCCCTTCTTTAGCACACTTTTATGCCAACTAATTATCAACTCTCTTAGCTGAACTTTTTATAAAATCGACTGTATCAATAGCATCAAGTTGTATAGCAGCAGTTTCTTGTAATGACCTTTTAATATACCCCAGTAGAACTCAATTTCAATAAACAATGGACTGTAAGGTACGTTGAACACGGGCGTTATTCTAAGTTGTTCATAACTCTTCCTTGCTTCTTTAGTCTTATGAACAGAAAGATTATCAACAAACAGTATAATCTCTTATTCAGGGGACTTCTTTCTCAGCTGTTCTAAGAACTTGATATACTGCTTTGTCTTAATAGAGCGAGGATGAATGACATAAGTTTCTAAGCCAGCATCCTCGCTAATTCCTCCAAGAATTGCCATTGTTTATACCTTGACCTTTTAGTTATATACCTCTATATTACTATGCCTCTTATACCAAGATTTCTAGATGAAAGTGTTGAAGGTAAACACAGCCTCGTCAGCATGTATAAACTTAATATTATTCTATTGAGCACTCAGCATTTAATATTAAATATAATAGAAATTGTTGTTGTAAAATGGCAGAGAGAAATCAATTACTCTCTTGATACGATTTACACCATTGTAAGAGATATCGATTCGTTTTTAATGTTTGCAACAGATTATGCAGAGATCTTCAACTCAGGAAATGGAGGTGAAACATAATAGCTCGTTAGTCGAGAGAGAAGTGAGCCCAATACTTCAAAGTTTTTTCATTAATAGATAGTCATTATGCTTCTATAGAAATTTTGACTACCTCTTAGGCTTAGAATTCAGCTATTATTGCTTTAGTTATACTGCTTTATGGCAGTGGGAGCGAACAGTTGATGGACTTCGCTTTAAGAGCAGTGCAATTGACGTATAATTAAGTACTGGTTTGACTTATTCACTGTATAAATATCACATCCATATCGCAGTTTAAACACTAAATCTATAAACTCTTCATCATAAATAGACGCCAAAAGCTTGCTATTTTTTTCTCGCATATAATTAATAAACCCAACCCCTAACAAATTCCCTAAAAATCAAAGCACTTATAAACCTCTTTTAGGGGTTTTGAGGTTTTGATTATATCATCAATTTAGTTTCATAAAAATATAGTAAAATATCATATTAGACATAAAATACTTACTCATCGCAGGTGGCACAATTTCATCAGTTATGTTGATAAATTTATTTATATTTTTGAAAAATATTTTTTAATTTAGGCTACATAAAATTTATTAAGAAGTTTTGATCTTTAATTTTGAGGGTCATTTGAAAATTTAGAAATATCAGTTTTTTAGATTATAGAAATAAGAAATTCCAAAAACTAATAATTTAAATTAAAATTAAAATTCCATGCAATAAGTGGCCTTTAATTTTACACAGAAAATTTTATTTTCAATTTAATTTAATTAATTTTGGTGGTAACTTAACAATCTTTACTTATATTTAGTCCTTTTATTTTTTTCTTTTTTATATTTAATTTTTCTTTTTTATTATTTCTTCTTCTATTTCTTAATTAAAGTATTTAAAGTTGATTTTTTCATAATTTCCAATGTTTACCGACTTATAAGTCTTTATTTTTATATTGCTCCAATTATATTAGCAAACAAATCAGGGATTATAATATAAACAATTAATTATAATATCTATGTAAATTAATTTAGACTTGGTTATCATCAAGAAGGAAGATATCATTATTTGAATTCTACGATTTAGCAATTATTATGATCATTTTCTTGCTTAACCTATCTAAAATCTAAAATGCATGGCTTTTTACTTATTAAACTAAATTTGTTGTAATTTAATTGTTACAGAAATTAGGAGACTATTACTATCAATATTAATTATGTTCATTTTTATAAAATCAACTCTAAGAGCCTTCCATGATTGATGGAATAAATGTTCAAAGTTGTTGTTTAACTAAAATTGCTAAAATACAAAAACTATATATGATTTATTTAAATAAATAATTTCATAATATTATTATTTTGAATTCTAAGTCTAAACCAATTGCTAATAAATAAGAAGTTAATGCATCTAATTTTTAATTTTTATTAGCATTTATTACTTTGCTTTTCTTCATAATTGATTAAAATAGTATCTATTCCACGTCAAACAAATCATAACCAGAGTGATTCCACACTTAATTTATAAATTATCACAGCTAATAATAAACAACTCCAATTAAAATAAACATTCTTGAAACTTAAAAAAATCATTTATCAAACCTATAAAGACATCCAATGATCTACTAGGAAATTAAAATAATTTATAGGCATTATGAGCAATTTTATTATAAATATTAACTTCATTTATTCCATAGTATTATATAGAAGAAACTACTCAGTTAATAATCTAAATATCTTTCAGAATTCTTCCTTGAATTAATCTGTTAATTTCAGAACTGCAGATCGCCTACTTATATAATTACTATCAGTTATGGATGTTATTATAAATATTAGGTATAGTTTACAATATTATTTTTTAACTTTATTATTGATGATGATGATGTATAACTTATGGTAAGGTGATTATTAAAACTAGAAATAAAGATCTCTTGTATTAAATATATAATTATAATTGTTATTGTTATTACTACTATTGCTATTATTATTGAGCGTATATATATATATATATATTAGTTAGTTGTATTTAGTACTTAAGGTGACGATAGTTTTTCTCATTCAAATAGTCATTATCTGTCTTATTTCTTCAGTAGGGGGAGCGACTTTGGCTGTTTCGACCTATGTGCCTCTCATAGGGTGCTTTTGGGGGGTCTTGTTCCGTGTAATCTAAACCCGAGTCCCGACTAGCCTCTTCGGACCCCGACTCAGCCTGGGCGCTGCCTCATCAAGGTGGTCCCTGGGGGGCATGGTCAGTGTGCCAACCACCAAAGACTGACCTCTTTTTAATTCTTTCGCTTCTTTTTTTTTGGATGTTTTTAGAAATTGGTTTTCATCTCTAAGTCTTTTGGTACAAGGACATAGTCATAGAGATCAGCTCGTCATCTTTAGTAGTAACAACAATTACAATAATAATTATTAACTTTATTATCATCTATATTTATAATTAAATTCATAATATCCCATTAAACTTAGCTTATCATCACAAATCTTAAACACTTTATAAAAATGCTAAGTAGTCATTTACTTCAGCAAAGAGTTCCCCCCCCTTCCACATCTGGATTACTTTAGAAAATTTGACTACAAGAGACAGTCTAAATATTTTCATGAAAGTAGCGATAAAAAGAAGATGAAAAGTAAGCCAACTTCTGGAGAAGACCGAAGAAACGAATGATGAAAAACTTGATTTAATCTTAAATATCAGAGATGAAGCGCAAATATAGATAACTTAATAATAATGTTGGGTCATTTGCGGAAAATATTAATTCTACTATATAAAAAATAAATATAATAATCAAAGTTATTATATATGTAAGTTTAGTTTATGAATTAAAAGATGCAAGAAATATTGAGGCATTTAGCTAACATCAAATACTCTAGACTCTATTTAACTTATAACATAGATGTGAAGTAATAAGTAAAATGGAATATAATTTGATATATTGAATGCTTAAATGGATTATAGTATTATACATTTATTGTAAATATGTGGATATGCAGATTTAAGCAACTGAATACTAATTTATAACAGCACTTAATGCATCTTTATGATCTTGCTTTTACTCAATTAAATTCTCACTTATAATGTTCAAGATATCATTGAAACACAAATGTCTAATCCCAGTAAAGATTTTATAGGCATGCTCTGTTTGAAGATCTTCTCCATTTAATGATATCTGTATGAGAACAGTCGGATTATTCCTTATAAATTATTCATTTCCGTTAACATGATCAGAAAAACTCTTTGAATTGTTATTTTAGAGTGGGCAAAATAATAAAATATTCAGACAATTGTTAAAAATAATACAGCAGTTTGGTTTTATCATTTAAATATTATAAATAAATAAATCATGATATACCAACTATTCATTTTCAATGTAAGGCAATCAAGAAATATTGCCCTGTTTTTCTCGATTGAATTACATTCATCTTTTTTATTAAGTTTGAGTTATTTATTTATAAAATTTGATATAATTTAATCTCTAAATTATTTTTAATATTTAATTTAAAATACTTGAGTAAATGGAAGTTATTATACGTGTAAAAGTTTAACACATTCTAACTTTATTTATGATTTAAATTTATTATATTCTACAATGTTATAAAGTTAAAATTTTTAGATTTTGATACTTAAACTATGATTAAAAAATATCTAATAACTAAACATTATTGAGACTATATTTGTTTTAACTTTTATATTATATTAACTATAATTTACTAATCATTTTATCTTGATTATTTAAATATAAAATATAGATTGAAATTATTAATAATATATCGATCAATCATTTTAGATTTATATTACTAATTATGAATAAAGCGATCTATAAGTTGTAAACTAAATGATTTTTTTTCACATTCCATTTATAATTCAACATTACTAGATAACACTTGTATTTGCATCTATTTTATGCATAATATTTTTTCACTAAATTTATGTCTACAGTCGCATATTATTTTTGCAATTCTTAGAAAGTATATCAAATAGGATATATATGCGATATATAGTGTATTAATCAAGTAAAAAGAATAGAGTAACTGCCATATTTAATATTCAAATAATAATGAAAGTCTTTTTTAAGACTTTAAACTGACAAGATAGATTTCTCCTATGCCAAATATCTAATTCTGTTGAAATAAACTATAACAGTCATTATTGAATATAAGAATAACTATAATATTGAATAGTACGAATATCAGCTTAATCGGTTCGTGTAGCATAAGTTTGAGTTTATAAATTAGCCTTTTAACTATCCAAGTTTTATTCATTTTTATAGAAAGTAATACTGTTTTTTAAGTATACCAGTTAGTAAATTTAAATTATAAATTCATCCTTTAAATATTCGATAACTCCAATCGACTCCCAGAGTAGTTGATTTTGAATTGTTTATGGAAATTTATTCACAGCTATTAATATTTTGTATGAAAATGGTATTGATATTTAATGATTTAAATGATGATATAAAATTATATGCATGGTATTGCTTAATTTATATATTGTTAACTTCCTAAAGGATTCTAAAACCTACATTATCTATTGACATAGCTTAAAAGGGCTCATAAAATTCCTTATATTACAATATCAATATTTTAAATAATTAAAGTTGAAAGTTATGACTAACAATTCGATTATAAATTAACTATATCTTTCTTATCCACAATCAATTATAAGTTAAAATTTAATAATTTTATGACAATTTGTGTATATCAATATAAATTACAGTAGAATTAAGTATTTAAAGTATGACTTTCATTATTTATTAATTAGTTATATCCAATGACACATATATTTTATGTTCTGAAGAAATACATTCTAAAATAAAAATTAACAAATAGTCTATGTCTTTTTTGCATATAATTAATGCAGAATAGCCTCTAGCCTCTTCATATAACAGTAATGATTTGCAAATAAATGAACTTTAATTCAATGAACAATAAACTATAGAATATGAGCACATACTTCTTATAAGTCTATTTTAATGAGATCTATTGTTTAATCATTTGTGTATTGAATTAAAAGGTATGTAATATGAATTAAGTATACCTGAGACCACATATAATTCATTACATAATTATAGATAAGTTGCATTCTTAACAATTCTCTGAATAGTCAGATCAGTTGCAACTTTGCTATATGAAAATCAAGTTCATTGAAAACACTTATTTGTGAATAGCAGTTAATGAGGCCACGCAAAACCATAACCTTTTGCATTTGGAAATGATCGAATATTAAATAAGGAAACTTTGCGATAAATAATATTAAATTTGATGCAGTATTATAATCTGTCTGCAAGACATCATAAGTCTATTTATTCAAATCGAGTTATAGTATAATTTAAGATATATAAATTGAACATATATCTTGTAAATATCCCTGCTTTGAATCTGTTCTAATCAAGCTTATTTTCTTTTGTAAGCAACATTAAGTAAATAATTATAATAATAATATGAAATATTGTTAAATCATAAAGCTTCATATCTCGAATCTTATTGAATTGGATGTTTTTCAAAATTATTGGAATTAGCCAATCACATAAGCAATAAAGTAAATATATTTAAATCTCTATAAAAACAAAAATATGACTTATAGTATATAATTAAACCAATAATGAGAAAATCAATATCTGACTTTATAATTCTTGAATAATAATAATTTATTTAAAGCCAATCATAATAAAGTCACACTTATCATATGGGTTTGTTACCAATTATTCATAAGCTGATCATATTGTGATATGCTCTTTTTAAATGAAGCTTAAATGTCCCTATGATACTAAGATTTTATCTTATTTATCAGCTTATAATATATCCATCGAATTTTGTTAGTTTAATTTTAATAAACTATTTGAAATTCAAAGCAAATTATCTTGATTAATTTTTAAATTTATGAAATTTTTTTATTAAAATGAAATTAAATTTAGAATGAATAAATAATATGTAAGAATAGTAGTAGCAATAATGAAAATAGTATATCTTTAAAAAAACGTTTAGTCTTCCTCATCCTCTTCATCATTGTCATCCTCATTAAAATTATGCCATCCTGCGTTCCTCTCTGTGTGACCTTGTGAACTCCCTGTTCGTTGACGCCTCCAGTCTTACCAGCTGCAACTCCTATAAAATTAAAATGTTAGGTATTTTTTTTGTAACTTACTTATTTATTGAATGGCACAGAGGACTCTGATCAGACATATTTTTAATTATTAATTTCTTTATTTAATCATTTAAAACAATTCACTTTATTAAAAAGATTTCATCATTGTATGTTGTATTTGATGATGGCGAAACTATTTTCAAACCAGTTTGCTACTTTTTTTTCTCGTCTCATAGCTACAAATAATTATAACATATACATCAATAGATTTCCTAATAATTAATATTTTGCGATAATGAGAACTTAATCTATCATATTATATATTTAGAGCTAATTTGTTGCATTTAATATAAATACTGGTCAAAAGGATTTATCAGAAAATTCTAAAACTCATATAAGAGTTTCTTAAAACATTTGCAAGTGTGAAGAATTTGTAAAAAATTTTGTGTCAGATGATGCTCAAGATTAGAGTAATTTCTATTTGAAGAACTTTCAAGAGTTCGATATGTTAATAAGGAAAGCAATAACTGAGAAAACATAATTCATTTGTAATGACGAGAGAATTAATTTGCTAAAATTTAATAATATACCAGTTTTAAGGTATTTATACGTCTAATCAAATACAAATTAGTATTTAATATATTAATCTTCATCGTACCTAAAGCCCTTTTTGTCATAAAATAAGTCACTTTCTAGAATAAATTATTTATAAATTTTATTATAGATCACTTGACTTTCTCTCGAGTTTTTATCAACAAACTATTTAACTAATCTAAATCATGTATCTCAAAACTAATAAAATAGTTTAAACTTTATCCGTTTCTCTTTTTATAATGCCTTTTTTATTTTAAAATATTAAAACCTACTTTCTAATTTTTTCCCTTCAAAGCAAGTAATTTCTTTAAAATATTGATTGAAAATTGAGTTATTAGTAAAATGATATTATACTTCTAAATAATTATAATCAAATTGATTATAAATATTCAATAATTATTATATATTCATTAATATCATATACTTTATTGCTTATATCAATAGGATTTACTTAAAAACATAAAATAATTTAAACTATATTTAATTTTTCAAATAAATTTATATATCAATACCTATTTGAATTTATCATAAATATAAAATAAAGTAAAATCTTATGTTAATGATATTTATTAAAATTTAATTATTAATAGTTCTATAAAATAATATATCTCGCTCGAGAAGTTTAGGTTTTTGGTAAATTTATGATTATGAACGGAGAGCAGAATTAAAAACATATGATAAAGATTTAACTTTGTGAGTGATAAAAAAAAGAAAACAATTCATTCGACAAAAGTGTTTATATATTAAACACCATATTTAATTTAGAAAAAAAAGGTGGGTAGAGATAAGAACAATATTCAAAAATTAAATGGCAATTTGATAAAATTATGAATCATAAAGTTAATATTAATTTTATGCGTCTTTGTAGGTTTATTTTATCAGAATAATTAGTAGATCTAATTGATATAAGAATTAGTTAAATCATTGACAAGTTAATCAGGCAACTTATTCATTATATTTACTTACTTACACTTAAGTCTCTAATTAGATTCATAAATAATTGCTCATAGTGGTCTTTCGTATTTTTATTACTAATAATTAATTAATTATAAATTTCTCCCTATCATTGATAAAATTCTATTGTAACAGCTATTTAATATAATGGTTAAGATAAATAATTGTAATACTCTAAATGTAATTATAATGTTAAACAATAGCATTTCAGGCAAATTCATTAATTTTAATTTAATTAACTTATGAAAAAAACAGAAAATTGGATTGATTTATATTGTCATTATTAGTGATTTATTATTAGTCAAGTATTCTGTTTTCCTTCTTCATTTATTTTTTTAATATGACGAAGATATTAAAATATTATAGGGTACAATTGTGATTGCATAGAGATTAGTCTGAAAGTGACAATATCTTGGATGAATAAGAATACTTTTTAAAGTGAAGTCAAGTTATTAAGAATTAAAGGATCAAGATCTTATTTATATGAAATTAGCTGATATATAAATAATTAAAATAAAATATTTATGGAAAAAAATGCTAACAATAGAATATGTAGTAAGTGTAAATATAATTTCTTGATCTTAATAATTACCTTTGTAAATTCTCCAATCTTTTTAAATTATTAAAAAACATAACCTCTTTTACCAATAGTTCTACAGAGTCTTTGTCTCTAGCCATTCCAATATTCATCAGGATGATCTTTTAGAAAATGAAAATGAAAATATGTTTTTTTTTGCAACTAAATATGTATATGAACAGTCTCCTTTCGAAACTGAATTTCTTCAATTTTAAATTGATATTAATTAATTCATAAATTATTTTTTAGCTTATTTCACAAAAATATTGAATATATACATAAATATATGTAGTGAAAAAAACAATGATTTTAATAAATATTTAAATACAATAGCAATATTTGATTTAAGATCAACATTTTAAGTTCGTTTTATTTGGCTTTGATGCCCTTAGATCTTGAACACTAGTAATGAAATGTCTTTCATGTATTTTTAATGACCATTACTTAAGATTTAAATTATGTGTTTTCAAAGAATCAAAAGTGAAGCACCAAATATAAGAGATTGTTGTAGTTTAGCAAATAGAATTTAAAAAATCCAAAGTTGCATTATTATATTATAATATGCTTAAGAATTTTTAGATTATGTGGAATTTTATTTTAAATTATCATATTCATTATCTAATCAGTCGAATACTAGTTATTTAAAATTATTTTTCTAAATATTTGAAATATTCTAGCTGCTAATTTAATCAAAATACACTATAATTATATAATTCTAGTCATTTTATATGTGTTGAAATTAGTATTAGTCCTATAATTACTCAATTCTCAAAGATAGTAAGGATAAGAATAATTATGCAACTTACAAAATTTATGAGTAAGTAAGTAAAAACTTCAAATTCTGATGTTTTTAAAGCCAAGGGAATTATGAGATTACTTTAATTAGACGAATCTATTAAACTAAGCTCTACAACTTGAACAGCTTTACCATTCTTATATTCTCCACAATACATATCAATGACTAATTATTCTCAAGTTATTCCCAATCTTTTTTGTTCATCTGCGAAGACTATACTCAAGTAAGTCACTGTTCTTACCAAGTAGGTCCTTTATAAAATAAATAAGATAGATATGTTTTTTGTAATTTCCATTTTTTGTGAGTGATAGATCTCCACCATCTTTATCTTTTAAAGTATTCATATTAGTATTACTCCTTTATTATAATCATCTATTTTTCTTAAAATTTCATAAATGCTTTATAATGAAGGCTTATTTATATTTATTCTATTTCTACTATTCACTCGAACTTTAGCTTTGAGATTTTTTCCTTATAGCTTTATGTTTAAAGATATACTTTATAAATTGTTAAAACAAATATAATTTGATTTAGTATGAAATATTTCATTAACTGAGAAATTATCTAATTAAATTTGAACTTATCAATTAGGTAGTAAATTTAATTTCCCCTGTATATAATAAGACAATACTAAACCTTTCATATTTATAAGTTATCATAGATATTACAAGTATATAAGCTTTTTAAGTACTTTAAATAACGTTAATAAAATTTAAGAATAATATTGCCATAATTAACAGCATTATTGCTAAAAATTAGTAATCATTACACTTAATAATTCTTCAATATTCTCATACATCAATTAAACTTTGATAAAATACAAGATTTGTGGGGGAGAGAATTCATTAATATTTCTTGGGCTTTACTGAGAATGAATAAGTACTAAATTAAGAAATACTATTTTTAGTTTTAAAATTACTTAAACATTTAATTTATTGAACAAATCAAGAATATAAATTGAATATTTAATGCCAATAATTATAAAAATATGTTTTTAATTAAACGATTATTAACAGAAAGAAAGTATATTGCTCATCTTATGCAGTAAAAAGATAATGATATTTAATTTCTAGATTTAAATAAATGTAATTTTCAAATTTATTTTTTGTTTTTTTTAATCAGACTGTTTGGTACTTTTGTCGAATTATTAGAAGCTACTTATTCATTCTCACCATCTTGTATTTATTTCCAGAAATTTACTTTAATTTGTATTTAGATAGAGAATTTTCAATGTAATTTTATTGCTTTAAAGTTCTGTAATGTAGTAAAACAAATCAATATACATTTTTTATTTCATCAAATTCATAAAACTAATTATTAATTTGGAAGTGAAATAATAATAATAATAGTCGTTAAATGATCACTCTTGTAAGCATATAAGAACTCCAACATATTTATAAAATGTAACTAAAAAGCTATCTTGTTCTCATCTAATTTATGCAAATAAAGATAATTTTTTTAAAATTAATGATTACTCTTTAAATTGATTTCCTTAAATGATTATTATTTTTTTTGGATTAAATATTTTAAAGCTTCTATTATGTAGTTAATTTAAGTTTTTAGATATCTTAGATATCATTTTGATATAAGAAACAACAGAATCATAGCTTTACTCCAATATCGAGTCAAGAAACAAATTTATTGTTAGTCTAGTAAATTAGGAAGAGGAACAATTCTGCCTTGAATTTATTTGAATTAATAAAACCGCATTTATTCTTTTATAAATGTAAGTTGGTCTGAGATAATTCTTTTAAATATATTATCATAACTTTTAAGTAAGATTTTTTAGTCATGCAGAGATCATAATTTTAAATACTCTTTTACTAATTTAAAATGAATAATTAAAAATAACTAAACATTACATTGTTTGTGTAATGACAATTTATATCAATATATTTATTACTGACGAAATACAAAGTGGAACATATATATCCATATATAATAAACTCAAATTAAGAAAGAATAATTGTTAATATTAAACAGCATGTCTCTTAAAAAGTTTCCATAAGTATTGACCTCATAAGTTTAATCATTCAGTGGCACTTTGCTAATAAGCACCTGCCAAATGGCAACTTTATGATTATTTGACAAGACTGCTAAAATTTATAATAGTAAATCAACAAAAGGTAAGCTGTATCCTCTCTCATTAGAATAATTAATTATGTTTTCATTTAAATTATATTTTTTAATTATAAATTATTTTTAAAAATGAATAATTCAACTTAACTCGAATCTACTAAACTTTATAATATAAAAATTCAAATTTTGCAGAATTTAAAAAATATCTCGTATATTAATAACAGCTTTTAATTAATAAAGCTTTTTAACCCTCTACTTCTCCTTAATTTATTGTCGTCTTATTTTGTATAAATATATTGTGTTTATGTTTTTCAAAATTTCGAGAGTGAATATTTTTTTCCAAAATAAAATATGTACAACCTAGAAAGCTAATTGATTTTAAAAAGAAAGTTATATGATTAAAATTCAATGAATATCTTAAATTTAATAATTATGATTTTATTCTTAAAAATGCAATTTAAATGATTAGTGAATTGTATAATATAAATTAATTAACTTGTGTTTAATTCACATAATAAGTGTTTAAAGAACTAAAATTTATTGGATAAATGCGGATTTTGTAATTCTATGCACTTCCGTCATTTGTATAATATGTATATTCTTTATCTATATTGCATTGAATTATTAATATTTCATTATATTCTATAAAAACTTAAAGAACAATTATTAAATTTAATAAGTAATAAGAATAAATATTTTTTTCTTGTTAGTCGAAATCATTAAGTTAAATGGGATTACTACTACTTAAAACAGTAATTGACCATTATACTAATTTATTATGAATCACCTCTTGAAGATATTAACGATAACTGAAATGATGTTAGAAGTAACAGCCTTAACTAATTTTATATGGAGTCAAATTTATAATATCCAACAGAACAAAAAGAAGGCCTAAAAAGCAGCTATAAAACTCAAACCATAAGCAAAATTGATTTGGAAAAAATAGCAACTTGCTTCCTCAATTAAAAAGATGCAATTATAGATGAGAAATTTTGAATATTAAAAAGACAGTTATTAAATTTCCAATTTGGCAACTCAATATAAGTTCAGCGACAAATATTAAATGTTAATTTTAATCACAGACTTAGGTAAGATGATTAAAATTATTATCTATTTAGAATAGTAAAATATAAATAAATTATGATGTAACTCATACTTTACAAATGATAGCGAATTTATGAATAAAATTATATTAACTAATAAAAATTTTAATTTTGATAAAAAATTGTTTCAATAATAACCAAAATAATAATGTATTGAATTCATTAGAAGTTACCACTAATATATAAATAAAAAGCAATAATTATTGGTTTGAAAGAGAATTACTAGAAATCGAGAAAACTTAATAATAATTAAATTTACTTCTAACAAATTTATATGTTATAAGTTACTTCTTCAAAGAAATAAATATAGTCTTAACTCGTTAAGTTTATTATTATTTTTATGAAAAATAATAATAAAAATAATAAATATTAGTAATTAGTGTATGCTTTCACAAGTAAGTGAATTGTGACCGTGAAAATTAGCCATGTGACATTTGATGATTAAGCTAACATATTCAGATAATTAAAGTTGCACTTATAGAAAACGATTCATTCAGTAAATATATTTGCTTGTTTTCTCTTAGAGCACATTAATACTATCAAGCCACTACTATATCTGACTCAATTGTAACAAAAAGTAATATTTGATTGGCTCTAAATAAATATATTTTTAAAAAAATTATTAATGAATGAAAATTTAATTTATTTTTGGATTCTTATTAAATCTTTACTCTCAACAAACTCTTTAATTTACAGTTTGATTCCGACGATTTAATTTTACAATAAATAAATTAATCTAATAAGGATCTCATAAATTACTAACACTCTCTCAAAACGAATAAACTTGAATTCAACTCCCCAAACAACAAACCCAAATAACAAATGTATTTTAAAAATAACAATAAATCCTATCTACAAGTAGCATCTGTGATTATAAACATAAGTCCTAATCTTAAAAAATCAATTTATTTTTTACCCTTAATTCATCACTCTATTCTAATGCATCACTTTATTCTACCTATATACAATAGTTTTCTATATTATAACATTTAAAATAGTTAAGAAAAATAATCAATATTTAATTTTTAATTATTTAAGCATTATATACTTTATTTTAACATATAATAATAATTGGTATCTGCTTGTAATAAGCTAAAGATAAAATTTAATTATATCTTAAATTTAAATTTAAGTGTTTATTAGGGTTAATTACTATATTAAAGCATTCATGAAATAAGTTAAGTTACCATAATTAATTATATATTAAATTAAAATGTTTAAATTTATAATTATATTGCATGTAAATAAAGGATAAACTTTCTTCAAAATATAAAAAAAAAACAGCTTAAAGTCATTATAGTTATAAAATTCAATTAAAAATAATATTTCCTTTATTTTTCTTGCTCATTATAT
>ARYC01019097.1:0-64859 GCA_000711775.1 Oxytricha trifallax | reverse complement strand
TTTTTGCAACTAAATATGTATATGAACAGTCTCCTTTCGAAACTGAATTTCTTCAATTTTAAATTGATATTAATTAATTCATAAATTATTTTTTAGCTTATTTCACAAAAATATTGAATATATACATAAATATATGTAGTGAAAAAAACAATGATTTTAATAAATATTTAAATACAATAGCAATATTTGATTTAAGATCAACATTTTAAGTTCGTTTTATTTGGCTTTGATGCCCTTAGATCTTGAACACTAGTAATGAAATGTCTTTCATGTATTTTTAATGACCATTACTTAAGATTTAAATTATGTGTTTTCAAAGAATCAAAAGTGAAGCACCAAATATAAGAGATTGTTGTAGTTTAGCAAATAGAATTTAAAAAATCCAAAGTTGCATTATTATATTATAATATGCTTAAGAATTTTTAGATTATGTGGAATTTTATTTTAAATTATCATATTCATTATCTAATCAGTCGAATACTAGTTATTTAAAATTATTTTTCTAAATATTTGAAATATTCTAGCTGCTAATTTAATCAAAATACACTATAATTATATAATTCTAGTCATTTTATATGTGTTGAAATTAGTATTAGTCCTATAATTACTCAATTCTCAAAGATAGTAAGGATAAGAATAATTATGCAACTTACAAAATTTATGAGTAAGTAAGTAAAAACTTCAAATTCTGATGTTTTTAAAGCCAAGGGAATTATGAGATTACTTTAATTAGACGAATCTATTAAACTAAGCTCTACAACTTGAACAGCTTTACCATTCTTATATTCTCCACAATACATATCACCATGACTAATTATTCTCAAGTTATTCCCAATCTTTTTTGTTCATCTGCGAAGACTATACTCAAGTAAGTCACTGTTCTTACCAAGTAGGTCCTTTATAAAATAAATAAGATAGATATGTTTTTTGTAATTTCCATTTTTTGTGAGTGATAGATCTCCACCATCTTTATCTTTTAAAGTATTCATATTAGTATTACTCCTTTATATAATCATCTATTTTTCTTAAAATTTCATAAATGCTTTATAATGAAGGCTTATTTATATTTATTCTATTTCTACTATTCACTCGAACTTTAGCTTTGAGATTTTTTCCTTATAGCTTTATGTTTAAAGATATACTTTATAAATTGTTAAAACAAATATAATTTGATTTAGTATGAAATATTTCATTAACTGAGAAATTATCTAATTAAATTTGAACTTATCAATTAGGTAGTAAATTTAATTTCCCCTGTATATAATAAGACAATACTAAACCTTTCATATTTATAAGTTATCATAGATATTACAAGTATATAAGCTTTTTAAGTACTTTAAATAACGTTAATAAAATTTAAGAATAATATTGCCATAATTAACAGCATTATTGCTAAAAATTAGTAATCATTACACTTAATAATTCTTCAATATTCTCATACATCAATTAAACTTTGATAAAATACAAGATTTGTGGGGGAGAGAATTCATTAATATTTCTTGGGCTTTACTGAGAATGAATAAGTACTAAATTAAGAAATACTATTTTTAGTTTTAAAATTACTTAAACATTTAATTTATTGAACAAATCAAGAATATAAATTGAATATTTAATGCCAATAATTATAAAAATATATATTTAATTATACAATCATTAACAGAAAGAAAGTATATTGTTCGTCTTGAGAATTCAAACGTTACTGATATTTAATTTCTAGATTTAAATAAATGTAATTTTCAAATTTATTTTTTGTTTTTTTTAATCAGACTGTTTGGTACTTTTGTCTAATTATTATATAAACTACTTATTCATTCTCACCATCTGGTATTTATTCCCAGAAGTATACTTTAATTTATATTTAGGCAGAGAATTTTCAATATAATTTTATTGCAAATAAAGTTCTGTATTAACTAGTTAAAATATTAAGTTGCTTATAATGTAGTAATACAAATCAATATACATTTTTTATTTCATTAAATTCATAAAACTAATTATTAATTTGGAAGTGAAATAATAATAATAATAGTCGTTAAATGATCACTCTTGTAAGCATATAAGAACTCCAACATATTTATAAAATGTAACTAAAAAGCTATCTTGTTCTCATCTAATTTATGCAAATAAAGATAATTTTTTTAAAATTAATGATTACTCTTTAAATTGATTTCCTTAAATGATTATTATTTTTTTTGGATTAAATATTTTAAAGCTTCTATTATGTAGTTAATTTAAGTTTTTAGATATCTTAGATATCATTTTGATATAAGAAACAACAGAATCATAGCTTTACTCCAATATCGAGTCAAGAAACAAATTTATTGTTAGTCTAGTAAATTAGGAAGAGGAACAATTCTGCCTTGAATTTATTTGAATTAATAAAACCGCATTTATTCTTTTATAAATGTAAGTTGGTCTGAGATAATTCTTTTAAATATATTATCATAACTTTTAAGTAAGATTTTTTAGTCATGCAGAGATCATAATTTTAAATACTCTTTTACTAATTTAAAATGAATAATTAAAAATAACTAAACATTACATTGTTTGTGTAATGACAATTTATATCAATATATTTATTACTGACGAAATACAAAGTGGAACATATATATCCATATATAATAAACTCAAATTAAGAAAGAATAATTGTTAATATTAAACAGCATGTCTCTTAAAAAGTTTCCATAAGTATTGACCTCATAAGTTTAATCATTCAGTGGCACTTTGCTAATAAGCACCTGCCAAATGGCAACTTTATGATTATTTGACAAGACTGCTAAAATTTATAATAGTAAATCAACAAAAGGTAAGCTGTATCCTCTCTCATTAGAATAATTAATTATGTTTTCATTTAAATTATATTTTTTAATTATAAATTATTTTTAAAAATGAATAATTCAACTTAACTCGAATCTACTAAACTTTATAATATAAAAATTCAAATTTTGCAGAATTTAAAAAATATCTCGTATATTAATAACAGCTTTTAATTAATAAAGCTTTTTAACCCTCTACTTCTCCTTAATTTATTGTCGTCTTATTTTGTATAAATATATTGTGTTTATGTTTTTCAAAATTTCGAGAGTGAATATTTTTTTCCAAAATAAAATATGTACAACCTAGAAAGCTAATTGATTTTAAAAAGAAAGTTATATGATTAAAATTCAATGAATATCTTAAATTTAATAATTATGATTTTATTCTTAAAAATGCAATTTAAATGATTAGTGAATTGTATAATATAAATTAATTAACTTGTGTTTAATTCACATAATAAGTGTTTAAAGAACTAAAATTTATTGGATAAATGCGGATTTTGTAATTCTATGCACTTCCGTCATTTGTATAATATGTATATTCTTTATCTATATTGCATTGAATTATTAATATTTCATTATATTCTATAAAAACTTAAAGAACAATTATTAAATTTAATAAGTAATAAGAATAAATATTTTTTTCTTGTTAGTCGAAATCATTAAGTTAAATGGGATTACTACTACTTAAAACAGTAATTGACCATTATACTAATTTATTATGAATCACCTCTTGAAGATATTAACGATAACTGAAATGATGTTAGAAGTAACAGCCTTAACTAATTTTATATGGAGTCAAATTTATAATATCCAACAGAACAAAAAGAAGGCCTAAAAAGCAGCTATAAAACTCAAACCATAAGCAAAATTGATTTGGAAAAAATAGCAACTTGCTTCCTCAATTAAAAAGATGCAATTATAGATGAGAAATTTTGAATATTAAAAAGACAGTTATTAAATTTCCAATTTGGCAACTCAATATAAGTTCAGCGACAAATATTAAATGTTAATTTTAATCACAGACTTAGGTAAGATGATTAAAATTATTATCTATTTAGAATAGTAAAATATAAATAAATTATGATGTAACTCATACTTTACAAATGATAGCGAATTTATGAATAAAATTATATTAACTAATAAAAATTTTAATTTTGATAAAAAATTGTTTCAATAATAACCAAAATAATAATGTATTGAATTCATTAGAAGTTACCACTAATATATAAATAAAAAGCAATAATTATTGGTTTGAAAGAGAATTACTAGAAATCGAGAAAACTTAATAATAATTAAATTTACTTCTAACAAATTTATATGTTATAAGTTACTTCTTCAAAGAAATAAATATAGTCTTAACTCGTTAAGTTTATTATTATTTTTATGAAAAATAATAATAAAAATAATAAATATTAGTAATTAGTGTATGCTTTCACAAGTAAGTGAATTGTGACCGTGAAAATTAGCCATGTGACATTTGATGATTAAGCTAACATATTCAGATAATTAAAGTTGCACTTATAGAAAACGATTCATTCAGTAAATATATTTGCTTGTTTTCTCTTAGAGCACATTAATACTATCAAGCCACTACTATATCTGACTCAATTGTAACAAAAAGTAATATTTGATTGGCTCTAAATAAATATATTTTTAAAAAAATTATTAATGAATGAAAATTTAATTTATTTTTGGATTCTTATTAAATCTTTACTCTCAACAAACTCTTTAATTTACAGTTTGATTCCGACGATTTAATTTTACAATAAATAAATTAATCTAATAAGGATCTCATAAATTACTAACACTCTCTCAAAACGAATAAACTTGAATTCAACTCCCCAAACAACAAACCCAAATAACAAATGTATTTTAAAAATAACAATAAATCCTATCTACAAGTAGCATCTGTGATTATAAACATAAGTCCTAATCTTAAAAAATCAATTTATTTTTTACCCTTAATTCATCACTCTATTCTAATGCATCACTTTATTCTACCTATATACAATAGTTTTCTATATTATAACATTTAAAATAGTTAAGAAAAATAATCAATATTTAATTTTTAATTATTTAAGCATTATATACTTTATTTTAACATATAATAATAATTGGTATCTGCTTGTAATAAGCTAAAGATAAAATTTAATTATATCTTAAATTTAAATTTAAGTGTTTATTAGGGTTAATTACTATATTAAAGCATTCATGAAATAAGTTAAGTTACCATAATTAATTATATATTAAATTAAAATGTTTAAATTTATAATTATATTGCATGTAAATAAAGGATAAACTTTCTTCAAAATATAAAAAAAAAACAGCTTAAAGTCATTATAGTTATAAAATTCAATTAAAAATAATATTTCCTTTATTTTTCTTGCTCATTATATATATTTGTGTGTAAATATTTAAGTATTATATATATATTTGGAAAAATAAATTGATTCAAGAATTTATAATTACTATGAAATTTTTTTATAAAGAAAAAATTTACTCAGTAATTTATTGATGCAAAAAAATATAATGCTATTTTTATTAACTAAAGAGAAATCTTAAGTATATTAAGCTTTGAAAGATGAGGAGAATTTACTAAATTAAATGATATAATTAATAAATACAAAAAACAATAAATCAATAGTTAAAATTATATATTAAATTTAATATTGAAGTGCCCATTAATAATTCATAAGAAATATTTTTGAGAAAATTTAGAATTGAATAATATAAAAATTCATTAATTAAATAAAATTTGGATAATTTAGTTTGAAGTAGGAATTAAATTGTGTTCCCTTTAACCAAAATATAAAAAATGTCAGCAAAGTTAGTCATACTGCCTGAATCATTCAGCTCTTATGCAAGTTGAAAACAGAACTACAGTTTATTTATGCTTTCTTAGAATTTTTCTCCAGATAGATATTGCAATATTACGAGAAGGATGGAGTAGTTATCTCTCCAAGCCCCTGCATATGTTGAATCCATATAGTAAGCCCCATTAATGTAGGGATATAAATTCATGTCCGTTTAAAAAGTTTAGATCCCTTAATTTTGTGATCTTAAAAAGCTACTGATTGTACAATAAGTATCATGAATATTAATTTTGATGTTTTGAGGTTTAAAGTAAAAAAGACCAACTTATATTCATGAATATTGGTTATTGCAATAAATACACAAATAATACACCCCATGAAACAACATTACTAAAGTAGATATTTACCAGATCTCTAACTGAAATCATAACTCTTAAGTCAAATCAAATAGTAAGTAGGGCTAAAGAAATCTTGGTAATGGAGACTAGTTGCTTATTATTGTGTTCCTCTAAAAAAATAAGAATGGTAAAGTTTAGTAAAACCCTATCTCGATAGAGTGAATATTATTTAAAAATCCATAAATAATGTCTAAACAAATGATTGTTTATAACGTATCTTTTGGAGAATAAATTTTTAGAAAAAAAAATTGAGATCTACGTCCCCTAATTTAACATAGTGTTGGGTGACCGAAAGATTTAATTTATAATATTTTTTGCAAATATATTTTTGCCCGGACCTGAGCCTCCTAAAAAAATAAAATTCATCAATAATTAAATTACTTAATATATAATAGTTCATTTTACAATAAATACATACAACTTTCAAATAGTTTATAAAGTATTTTAATAATAAATTATCTATATCTCATAATTAATTCCAACTAGAATATTTTGCTTCATATTTTATATAAAATTTTATATTAAATTTAATTTAATTAATTTTAGGGAATTTTGAGATATTTTAAAAATGACTTATTGATTTTTTTAATTTCTTTAATTTCAAAAACTCATATTTCACAATATCCAAATGAACTCAAAAATACCTCGTCTTGTAGAGAATTAAAGACATCATAATAGTTATATTTTCTCAGATTTTAAAAATTAATCATTGCCAAAAATAGGTTAAATAAAGAAAAGAGTAAATTTGTTCAAAAATGTCCAAGACCAATTTCATAAAGTAGCTCTTTAAAGATAAAGTATTTTTTTAATTTTTATTTTATGTTATTCCTGCTAATTAATAAATTTTGCATCTTTCCTGTTTTTATCAGGCATTTTTTTGTGAAGAAACCTTTTGATAATGAAATTTATCTCTCCGTACCTTATTTGACCTTTGTGTTTGGTGAGCTAGATATTTATTTTTTTTTATTTTTAAAAATATATTTTTCCCCTTTACCTTGCCAAAAATGGTTTGAACGCAACATTTTTTATTTTACAAAATTTATTAAATCTATGAAATCTCTATATCTTAGTTTTTCCAACACCAATATTTCTTCTTTCTTCTCACGCTTTTGAAGCTTCTGAAGAAGCAGAATTTAATGATTTGTGGGAACTATAGAAATTAAATTTTTTATACTATATGAACGCCTTTTTTTATTTTGTTTAAAAACAATTCTATTTAATTTTACTAAATTTTTTGAATTGCAAGATCACTCTAATTCATGTTTCTTAAAAATCATTTAAATTTTTCCTTAATTATATTTTATGTTTTAAAATACTTTCCATTAATTTTCTATTTACACCATCTAACTTTACTTATGGAATAAAAGCAATTATTAAATTTCTGGGTATTATTTAATCCAGAATAATATTTTCCATATTTATGTTTTTAATTAATTCTGTAAATTTTATATATTATAATTTTCCTATTAAAATAGCAAATTTATTATCGCTTTTTCAACTCTTTTAAAACTTAAATTTGATTAAAATACCTTTTTACAATTTTTAATTTTTTAAATACTCTCAATACATATTATACTATGATTTTTACTTAAATATTTTATATACATCAATATATAAATTGTTTTAATTTAATTGTTCATTTATCAATATTTTATTTCTTAAGTGATTTTTTAAATATTTCAACGTAAATAATATATCAAAAGTATATTTTTTAAATATAAATATTACATTTTAATATTTTTAAAGTAATTTGGTCTCTGCTTTAACAATTATAATTGTTAGTTTGTTTCCCAAAAAAATTATAATCCTTACTCTTTGATCTTTAAGTAATGATATATATTTGAATCCCTAATTTCATATTTTATTAGATTTTATTTGCAATATTATAATATTTATGTATACAAATAAAAAACCCTATGATTCTTTTAAAAATGGAAACATTGGTAATAATAGATGAAAATTAAGAAATCACTGATAATGAAACTTACTAGTAGTAGGTTAAGGAGTCTTTGATATCTTGTTGGTTATATTTTTTAGAAATGACCAAAAATAAATTTTAATTGGTAGAGATTGCTTTTTTCTAAAAGTTTAATGAGTTTACTAGTATTTCTAGATTGTTTGAATCAATTTTAATTTCTGATCAGCTCATAATCTTTAATCAATATATTATTTTCTTAACTCATTATTTCAATTCTTAATAGAATCAAGGTATTTCATAAATATATATTTAATAACATTATTATTTATTATTCTATAGCACATTAATTATTATACAAAAAATAAAGCATGCTATTAATTTTCTATTCTTTTGATTCTCAAAACCATATAAATTAGTTTCAAATTTTTTATATATTCTAATGTTGATGCTTTTTTAATTTTTAATATTTAAAAAATGTAGATTATTGCGATAAAACCAAATCAAACACTAATGAAGAAAGACAAATAGGATAAGGATAATGAAATATGAATCGACATGATTGAAACAAGGGATGCAGTTAAAGGAGCGGGTGTTAATATCAAAGGGAAAAGCTACGATATGAATAATTTAGATGAGACTGGACATAAAATTCAGAAGTGAGTGAGCAGAGAACAGCATTTTACTGCATATTTATTTTGAGTAGTTCTTAGTTTTTATACATAGTTAATTGTATTTATAATTTGAACTTGCTAAGTTACTCACTAATTGACAAACTTTCTATAAGGGTATTATTTATGGGCTCAATATAACTTGCCATATAGTATTTCTGACCAGGATCATATAGAGGGGTACTTTGAGTTAAATAAAGTAATTGGCAGATCCTTTAATTCATTAATGCTCAAATTACCAACAACAATTCACTTCTTTAATTTAAAGTAAAATTTTAGAATTAAATAAAAAAATTAATTTTCTATTTGCATAAATTAAATTTTTATGAATTTGAATATATTTATAATTAAATTACAGTTAAGTATCTATAATTTTCTTATATATAAGATATAAAGTAATTAAAATAAACAAAAGATGAATGATAAACTACATTCCTTTAGTTAATTTGTTTAGTAATACTAGTATGATTAATTAAAATGTGTTGCACTGATTAGTTAATATCATCCTTTTCAATTATTTCCTGTCAAAGATCGACTCTGAATTAATAAATAACTAATATTAAATTATTAGCTAAGCTATTTATTAATAATAGTTTAATATATAAATCTATTCTTTATGTAAATTTACTGAATTTAATTTTCAATGGATTCGTTTAACAGCATTAAATTAGTTTTAATAACCAATATGAACAATGAAGCGCTCTATTAAGTTGTAAACTTTAAGAAATATTAATTTCTATAATTTTGTAAATTCATGCCGCTTTGTTTATTTTATTATTATTTAAATTGCTTTATCCTTTGTACAAAATTGATTATACTTGAGAAACTTCCAATCTCACTTTGATCTTAGTCAAACCTTCAAATAATCCAATATAGTGGTAAATGGTATGAGGAGAGCATATACAATGGAAAAGAAAAATCTAATCAAGTTATATAATAGCTAAAATTATTATTGCCAAAACAATTTTGATCGGTAAGAATGATTTATTATGTAAAGGTTGATTGGTGATATAATAATTTTAAATGTTTATTATTTGGAACGTTATCAAACCTTTATTATTGCTGCAAATAACTTTGAATGAATAGCTTCGTCGTGCCAAAAGAACAATAGTATTATATATTTTTAACAAATGATTAAATTAGTAATAATATGAGAGAATTGTAAATTACACAATCTTGATAATAATGTTTGTAGAAATTCTAAGTATCTACACATGAAAATTACAAATAGCAACTTTAGGTTGATTATACTTAAATATTATAATACTGATTTTAACTTTATCTAAATAGCTTCACTCTGCATAAACATACAGGCAAATTTTGAGTGTTTATCGATTAAGTTATTAACATTTAATTTAATATTACGAACTTGAGTGCCACTCAAAAATTGATTAAAACAAACTTTAATATATCTAAGTTATTTTTATAAATATGATAGTTAAATTAAAAGAAAACAAACCCTTTATTAGTTCAATTCTTCTTTTTATGTATCTTTTTATTCTAAAATTAATTTGAAAGTAAAAAAGTATTATCAATTGATTTTATCAATCCCTCTTTCCTCTAATGTATCAGCGATTAAGAATAAAATGATATAATGCTACTAAAATATATACAATGAGAAAGCATATTTTAATTATGTATATATTCCATTCTTACATGTATGCCTAACTATTTCATTGAGATCTTAAACAATAGCCAGCATTTTATTTTATTTTTTAAATTATGAGCATATGAGCATATCAAAAGATTCTAAAGAATTTTTTTTAAAGATTCATACCAATAATGGTTTCAATAATGGCAACTATAATAAACAAGTGATTTTTATACTAATCAATAGACAAATTAAAAATCAACTTACAACTTTAATTCATAAAATTCTTAGAAATCTTATAATAAATTTTAATAATAATAATATCTTTTAAAATACTGTATTTTCATTATGCGACTATTTTGTTAATTTGTATTAAGAATATTACTGATAATACGAACTTAATTCTTCTTTTAAAACCACTTACTAAATTTATTGTAAAAATAATCTATCTATCTCAATAACTATTTATTTATAAATAAATTATATATTGATGTTTCTGAATCTTCATGCTTATATTAAATGAAAGCTTTACTTTTAAATTCTAATTACTCATGGTCAATGAATATATTGATAGATATAATGAATTTGTCTCTCTTAATTTTCTATTTAAACTTTATCTCTTAATGAAGATTCATTTTTATAATGGAATACATAATTCTATTTAATTATTATTAAACATGTCAAACACATTTTTAATGGCATAATTTACTTATATTTTTAACATTACTTAGAGTTAATATTAAATAAAAATTATTCATAAATTTGATCAAGCTTCAACCTTTTAAAACGTTCAAGCTTGAAAATTAATTTAGGTTTAAATTAATATAGATTAAAAGACATTCATTAATAACTAATATAATTATATTTTAAGTATACTTATATTATTTCCTTGTATAGTTTTAAGTTCCTTATGGAAATATATATAAATCCAAATGGATTATTAGGGCGCTTTTTAATGATTCTTTAATCAAAATATATAGACATTAAGTAGTTAAACTGTCAAAATAGAACTTTATTCTAAATCAATTTAGATTTATCAAAATTCCATTTTGAATTATAGAACATTCATAAATATAAAATGATCAATTTATTATTATTGTCAAGCTTCAACGATTTCAAAGGTTGAAGTTTGATGATAACTACATTAATCATTATTGATCTTGGAATTACAATTTAATATTTTATTTATTAACATTTAAATAATGAAAAGTTAAAGAATATTTTTTCCTTTCTTCTCTTTCCAGTTCAACTAGAATTGTTTCTATTATGCCTTTTTATAAATATAAAACTTCTATATATATTTATATATATAGAATGTGTTAGATTTAAGTGAACATTTTTTTAGTTGTTTATTGATGTTACGATGCATACCTCCATCAAGTTGAGGAGATATCAATTTATCAACATATTTGTTGTTCTCTCATTCTTCACTATCAATTTGTATCCTTCTTTTTTATTAACTATTTTTTTAACTTAACCAATATTATTTGAGTTATCCCAAAATATAAACCTCGAATTACTGCAGCACTAACAATTAAACAGAGCTATACTTAAATGTAACATGCCAAGTGTCAAGTTCAAGTTATCAAGGGTAAAATTAGAGTAATTCGCCTGGTTCCTCTTTAAAGCAAAACCAGGAGGCTCCGCTGACTCAGAAGAGCAAAAATAGTTATCAAGGGATTTACAAATCATAAAACCATCGAGACAATAAAAACGCCTCAGCCAATCTTTAACCATTTAATATAATTCATTAATATATACAACATAAGGCTTCCTATGTTAAGTATGTCGGCTTTGTTAATTTTTACGATTAGTAATTTAATTATATTATGGGTATGCATATGAATTGTTCTATTGAAGTTTCATAAATATTTCATACTTTAAGCACATATTGACTAGCCAGTTAAATATGCACTTATTAAGAAAATTAAGTAGGTATTTAATATAGTATAATTGTAATCTATAAAATTTAATCTGTTGATAGTACTGAAAAATAGCTTTAATAATTATAACGAAAGTAGTAGTAAAGCAAATAAGTATAGTAATCAATGGTATATTATATCTAGCTTTCAGTTTCTAAATACAAACTGTTAAATCAACAGCAATCAATTACTATAATATCATGTCTCTGATTGGTTTTATATTTATATATTCAATATTAAATACTATCGTAAAAAAGTTTGTCGATTTTAGTAATTAAATTATATTGTATTTGTCTATTTACTGCAAATTACTGAGGGATTTTATTGATGCTCAAATGTCATTTAAAAAGGTAAAATTGGCAATCCTTTTACTGCTTCATGTCACGTTTTTCCGAATATATCCATCCTTCAATATTTCATTTGTATTATAATGATAATACTGTAATATTTAAGATTTGAATCATATAACAAGTAGTTACTAATTTATTAATATAATCTAAATCTTTTGTTTACAAAATACAGTCTTCATAGAAGTAGAACTATATCTTTTGTTTTTATGATGTTTTAGATTCACTGTTTTTGATTCTTTATTCATTGATATCGGTTAGTTAAGAAATAGTGATGTTTACCACAAGATGTGATAAATAAATTTGGGAGAAATATATATTGTGTATTTTTTATATTTAATTTGAATTGATTAGCAAATAAAAGTTTTGTGTTGGTTGGTACACAATTGAGCATTTCTCAAAAATATCTCATTTATAGTGGTCGATTGATCTATATTATTCCATAACTTTTTTCATATTGTAATCAGTTAAGTAACTAGTTTTTTTAAAAAGGAAATAACCAATTTATTTAAAAGTTAAGAGTCTGAATATCCCACTTTTGAAAACTACTACAGACTAGATGAGGCAGTTTAGAAACTCTTTCAAATAATTAATTCTATATTTTTTTATATATAAATAAATGAAAATCTATCTTTCTTTCTTATAAACTTGAAGCTTTAAAATTTATATATTTATTTATACATTAAAAATATATATTTATATAGAAAATATGATGACATATGTTAAAGTCAATTCGTAATAGGAAGTATTTTATAATTTAAAATTAAGCTTTCATCAATTTAACACATTCCATTTATGATATTCTGACATTATTTAATTTGATCTTCATAAATTTTATTAATTAAATTGTTTATTTCGACATAATTTTATTCACTTTATTTTAATAATTTATTAAACTATTTCGAAGCTAAAACGCTTCATTTGCTTTAAACATTTCAAGTAAACTTAAAATGCACTTCCAAGTACTACCAAATAAAGTATAAGCAACTTGCTAATTCATACATCAAAGTATATAATCAGGGATTGCTATTTAAAAAACTCATAACATTTGAGTCAATATTGGTGGAGTAAAGGAATTCAATTAAAGAGAAGCAATGAATTAAGAAGTAGCTTGCTACTGCTCTTAGCTTAAGGAGTGCAATCAAGGCTAGTCACCAAATAGTCGGATTACACGTGTCTTTGTAGGGATAAAGCAGTGTTGGAGGGGAGAACGTAAGTTGGCTTAATTAGAAATTTGTTTTGAGATTGGAACACCACTATACATACTTCTTTAAATTTAATAAAAATCAATGAAGAGATTGTTTTCATTTTTTTGAAATGCATTTTAAATATTAATTAATTTGAAAATAAATAATTGCATAAAAAGAGAAATGAATCAAATTGATAATTGTGAAAATTACTAAAATTACTAAAATGATATTAACTTAGTCGGAGCAAAAATGATTTATCAAATTCTAATTTGTAAATAAAATATTATAATCATTTGTAACTTATATTAGAGAATTTAGCAATAAGATTAAATTTATTACTTTGATCACTTTATTAAACTTCCCTAATAAATCCTAATCTAAACAAATTTAATTTTCAAAAAACATAAATGTCTATTGCATTTAATATTGACAAGTTTAATCTACTCTAAGATAAAATTAAAAAATAATTATCTCCAAGTACTCAGTTAATCTATTAAATATCTTAATTTGACATCTTTTATTGAATAGTAATAATATCTTACAGACTAATGTAACTAAAAATTAAGGTTTTTATCGATGAACAATATAGCATAAAAAATAAATATCATTAAATTTTGTAGAGAATTTTTATTTAATCTGTCGGATGCTTTTAGTGTTTAAATTAAAGATTATCTCAATCTTTTATAAGGGTAGTTCTTAAGAATGTTAAAACTATTAGATTAATCAACAAACTTATTTCAAATTTGTATTGTAAAATTTTATTATTAATAAGTTTATTTACTGGATTTGTGACGATAAATCACTAATTATTCACTCAATTGGAAGCTAGTTATACAAATAATAAAGTCCACCATCATGTTAAAAAGGGAGATATAATTAAATTTCGAGCCACTGCAAACAGATCGATCTGAATCACTTTTAAGATGGAAAAATTGAATATTATGATAAAAATGATTTTTCGTCTAAAAACTACCCTATAAAGTAGGTCCTTCAATGAGCCTAAGCAGTATGAAAAACATCGTCGAAAGTTTTAACATATAATATAATAATAATAACAAGACAGCAAACATTGAATAATGATAATGAACTCATGAAATACATACTTATCTTTAAATTCCAAAAAAGACTAGCAATCACTTCCAATCCCATTAATAGAAGACTAAAGTTTCTAAAAATATATTTAAAATTTCAGTTTCAATTTAAATAATCCTTAACTAACAAAAAACTCAACTAATCTAGAAGATAAAACAACTAGTCTAGTCTCAATAATTAAGACCCACAAAAATATTTCAACAATGAAAACTTTTAAATACTTCCTGAAATTAGCTATAAATTTTTATTGCCTAATCCCAATACATTAGGAAGAGATGAGAATTTAAGATGTTTACTGAAATTTAATAAGTAGATTCTTCCTTTAAAACTCTCTAAGAACCCCTTATCTTTGTTTTCTCTTGATCCACTACTATATAGAGTAATTTACTCACTATAAAATTGCACATCATAATAGTCTATCCTTAACCTTAAATCAATAAAGATCATTTTATAAATATAATAAAAAAAGATCACAAAGATTACTGAATAGAATTCAAGTGCAATCCTCAATACTTATTACTGCTTACAATAATTGATAAAAACTTAAATATAATGCATCAAAAAGAATAATTAAAGACAATAAAATAAGAAAACGATGAAAATAAAAATAAAATCTAGCAAATTAGCTAAGGGTATAGTTGTATAAACAGTAGAAATTAAACAATAATCTACAAAACTGCAGAAATTGAAATTAAAAATAATTCAGAGGAAAAATTTTTTATAAATCCTGAGTTTATTAATAATTATTCAAGCAAGCAAATTTAATTTTTGAAACTTTAGCAACATAATTATAGCAAGATATAATGCTCAATAAAAAAAAAAAGAGTTTGAACTAATAATGCATTCTCCTCAATAGGTACGCACTGCATATAAAATAAACCAAGCTACTTGAATTCTCATTATAAATCCCTTCATTTTCTGAAGACACCATTTTCTTTCACTAACTTGAGCCAAAGGTAAGTGAAAATGATTATGAATAGGCTGCCATAGTGCAAAATAATCATAAAAAAAGAAGAAAATTAAATATAATTAGAGCAATCATATAGCATGGGTTCCCAAAACCATCGATGAGTTTACATATTTATGATAACTTGAATAAATTATAGAAGAATATTTGATGATGATGATGATTTTCAGCAAATTAAGGAAGACCTTATATTGTGGCCGATTATCACAAATTAATCATTCTTGTAGGTGCCTGACCAAATTTTTATCCAGTAGTGAGAATTCTGATTCAACCCTAGTCTCTTGGACTGAAGAATATTTAAATTAATTAAAACAATAATAATTCCTATTTTATAGATAATATTAACCACAATTAAAATTAATTTATTTCTTAAATTATACAGCTTTTATCAAATAGTTATACTATTTGAGAAAATAATTGAATTTAAATATGATAAATATAAGAAAATATAATTATAAATTTAATACCTATATAATTTATCTATTTTAATTTCTTAATATTGTCATCCTTATAATCTTCTTGGGAAAATTATAAATATTGTCTATTAAATTGAAGAATTAGAAGATGAAAAGATTGTGCTAGCAGCACAAAAAGCTAAACGAAAGAATTAAATAATTATTAAATTGCATTGCTGTTAATTTTAGGTGAAGAAGATTTTAATGAATCTCAATTGTTTTATAAAACTCAATCAGCCACTTTGCTCCATATCTTTTTGTTTGGAATTTATACGATTACTTACAAGTTTAAGAGAAAACTTGTAGAGCTAAGACTAATAAATGCAGAAACGTCAAATGAATTTAATTAAATTGAATATAGAAAAATTTAAATATATTGAAATCTTGAATTTTATTATACTTATTAATAAAATAATATTGATAAATATATGGACGTTTACGTTTATAAAAAACATTCGAGCAAACTATAGTAAGATTTTCGGAAATAGTTAAATAAATCATTAAGATAAAAGCTAGTAAACGAGAACAATTAAACTTCAAATATGTACATAGTTTTTAAGTAATTATTCTAGAGTTTAGTTTAAATTTACTTGTAAATTATTTCAGCATAGGATTATCTTATCTCATATATCTCAGTATTAAAAATATAGTATATGACTGATATTCTTAATTCATAAATTTCCAAGCTAGAAATTTCCCATTTATTTAATAATTATAATTTTAAGTGCTAGAGGATTTAATTTTTCAAAGATATTTTCAGATATTAAAAACCCATAGCTACAAGTCTTTTCTAACCAAGCACATGTCCCTTTCCATTTAATTAACTTACTAATAAATATATGTCTTAGCTTTTTTCTAAGAATTATTAAATATGTAAGATTGTAAAAGATTTAATTATTGCTTTGCCTTGTACTTTTGACAACCAATTTAAATACACTAACTCATATTTTGGTGAAATGCAAGATCAAAGGTCAATTAATTCATTTTTAATTTATTTATAATAACAATTTGGTGTTCATAAATTATCAAATAGTAATCATTTTAGTTAAAAATTCTTACAGATTAATCACTGAACTAAATATAACATTGTAATTTTGTAGGTTTAGAAGAAATGGTTAGCCACGAGTTAAATCTACTCTTGATTTGATTAATTAGTGAATTTTAAATGCTTAAAAAGGTCAAGAAGTCTAAATATAATAGCTGCTTATCGTTTATTTAATGTAACGCAAGGTCTGGGGAATCTAATTAATTGAAAGATCTTGTAGATTAATAATTGAATATGTCACCATGAGCTTAAAAAATATTATTGTAAGCTAACTAAACGCAAGCAATAGCTTATTTGTCCTCAATTCAATTGTATTTAGACCAATTAAAAATAGCATTATATTAATAAAAAAAAGTAATTTAAATAATCTGGTTATGTATGGAATTAGAATATTATTATTTAGTTAGTTTTTAGCATAGAAGTTAATTCTGGAGATACAAAATCAATCCAGTTAGATAATTCAAACATATTCATTCAGTATTTCAATTAGAATATTAAATAAATAATTTAGACAGTTCCTAATCTAGCAGTCTTATTGAGTCTCCTTAATTTCTTTAAATATGTCATCATTTTCATTACACTTCTCTGATATTAAGTCAATCTTAATTTTAAATCTTAATTAGAGTTCTCTCTAGCCAGCAATCTTCTTAAAATAGATCATTTTGCTGTTAAGCTAAACAACAGTAAATTTGTTGTCTTTAAACTCAATGAGGAATAGTCAGTTAGACCTGACATTTTTCAATAGACAACTTTACAAGGTCTATGCTAAACTTAAAAAGATCTACAGGAATTTTAAAAATAGTTCGTTTGAATAAGGAGAGAAGATAGAGAATAGCTAAAGTTATTAAAAATATATATACTATTAAAAACAATCATATTAAATTAACAAAATAATATCAAATAAAATATAATTATATTATAATAAATATATATATATGATAATTCGAATAATATTTAAGTTGTAAATAATCGATTGCTTTTATCTAATTAGTGGGAACAATATTTAATATAATTTAATAAGATTAGTTATTTAATTCAACAAATTGCAAGTCTAATCTCTATAATTATTAATAAAAAACTATCTTGATAAGTTTAAGTAATCTCACATAATTTGTTAGTTGAAATATTTAATTACTCGAGACTCTTAGGGATATCTCGAGCGTCTTTGTCGCTTCATCTAAAGATTGAAGTTCTAGATCTTTCTAGGTTGGCAGCAGTGAAATGAATAAACAAGAGAAAAAATCATATGAAAAGCATCCTAATTTCTTAGCTGAAAATATATAATAGCCAGCTGGAAATTATAATTCCTCTGCTTGATGAGTGCATTCTTGCCAATAGTTTGATTTTGACAGGTAAACCATACAAAATGATGTTTATTTCGATACAAGTGTGAGTAATTATGATATATCCCAGTTTAAAAAAGTGATATTGATAAACTTTTTCTTAACTAAAATGTTAGAATTCTAATGGTTTTGCGAACACAAATATTGATTGTTTTTACAAAAATTATTTAATATTGTATCAGCAGGTAAATAAGTTATTAATTTAATTTGAATTTAATATATTAAATGAAAACACATCTGCAATCAGCAAAAAGAGTTTGAGAAATCTAGCATGAGCAAACTAAGTAGCAATTTAACTACTGCATCTCCAATTGTTTCTTTTATGTCATTTAATTGCGTGAATAAATATTTCTACATTATTTTAAGGAATATTAACTCTTTTTCATACCAATGCGAGTAGACTTCTTAATCGCCGTTTGTTGATGAAAAATTTTTTCTTCTCAATATTCAAAATACTTGATCATAACAAAGTTTGATACACTTTGCTTTTATCTGAGGTAAAAATACGCAGAGGTCACTAAAAAACAACACAACTAATTATGATGTCATTAATTTTTTGGACTTTAAAAACTTAGAAATTTTATTCTCTGTTTTAAATTAAGATTCTTTGATTGTAATAAAATAATTTCTACTGAATCTACTCTAACCAAGAAAGTTACTTTCCTCAAATTACAAATTTAACTCTCATAATTTCAACTTAATAATTTATTAGCATTATCAAATTAAATGTTCATTTTTCTATCTTATAAAGCTATAATAATCACAATAATTATCTAATTCAACATAAGAGCACTTACTTAAATAATCACTTGATTCTTCATAATATTTTAGGAATTTATAAGAATTAAGTATTTAATAAAATATTTTAACAATTTTAATAAATTGTCAATTTTATATTAAACTCCCAGTATAATTAAATTAATAGCTGTTGTTAGGGAGTATTATACTGTAGTTAATAGGATTAAAACAGTAATTGACGTAGATAAATAGATTTCAAAATTATATTCTTGTGCATAATGATAAGGAAACCTTAATAAATTATCTAGAACAATGCAAAAATAATGCTAATTATTATAATTATATTTAAACAATAAATAAAAAATAGTAAGGTTTTAAGAAATGAATGTAAAACACAAAAGTGATTGCTACAAGAGAGAATAAAAATGAAAATAAAAATTGCTAAAAACCTCAACATCTTTCGTAATACCAAAAATTCTCAAAGATATAAAGAAAACCATCAATTATGAATAATTAACTATGAATTGATGAAATTATAATCCTATACAAAACCTTAAGGTATACATCAGATAGACTAAATATAGACAAATAATAAATTTTCTCCGACTACAATACCTCATACAATAATATACAGAACACATAGATTATGATGATAATTATATAATTTTAATTTTAAAGCTTTTTATAGAGGTTTCTTGTTGAACAATCTTTTTTTTCAATCATTTTTCTAAGAATTAGCTGCTCTCTAAACCCAAAACTTTCATTTAACCAATTAATCAAATAGGCAAAGCGAGTCTACAAATAAGTATATGCAGTTGCTTTAAACATTCTTAAGTAGAACTTAATAATCGGAAGCAAAAATTTAGAGAGAATAATGTACGGAAATAATGTTAAATATATTGAACCATTTATCTTTATAAAAACTTTATATAGAAAAGCCATTAATTCGAAGCAATGCTCGTATGTAATTTAATACATTTATCTTTAAATAGACGTGATAGAATTAAATACCATTTTATCTAGGAATAAACATTTATAAATTTTACTATTTAAATTGAATAAAGCGCCCTATTATAATATTAAAAAATATTCTAAACAAACTTTTATAGATAATAGGGGTAATAAATTAGAGTAAAAAATGAAGATAGTAAGTTTTTATTTTTTGGAATTCATCTGTTTACTTTTTATCTAAAATAAGAATGGAAGTATAATAATTTATTCTTGCCAAATATATAAAATTATCATTAAAAATTCAAAATAATAATTATTCATTATTAAGGTGTATGAGTTTGGTTTATAACAACTGAGAATATATCATAACTTTGTATGTAAAGCACTATTAGAATTTTAGAGAGTAAATTAAACATTGAATTGTATATATTGCTTAAATACAGACCCCTTAGGAAATTATATAAAGCGCTAAATATAAACTCTAAAATTATAAGCAAAAAGTGTAAATTAAAAAATATAAAACATTTTTTTATACCTATTTGAAAATTTGGAGATATAATAAAAGTTAAATATAAATAGATTCCCATTAAAATTTTAGTTTAATAATTTCAAAGATGTCTTATACTTTAACTTTATATAAATAATATCATAATTATCAAAATTGAAAGACAATTAATAAAAATAATTTATAATATAAAACAAGTGTTACGAATTTAAAAGAAAAGATGAATTCAAATAAAAAATTCGTTCTTTAAAATAAATTTATGTTATGTTAAATTAAGATAATAAATTTAAATTAAAAAAATATAGGCAAAAAAAATTTTCAATATTATAAAAAAAAATTCAAAACATAAAATCAAATGGTATTTTCATTTGAATTTATAAATTAATATTCTTGATCTTTTTAAATTCTATTATTTCAAACAGATATGATTCTAAATATTCATATATGACCTAAAAAATGTCTAGTCTTAAAGAGAAAAATAATATAAATATAAAAATGTATTTTTTTTATATAGAATTCTATGATTTGTCCTTTGCTAGGGAAAAATAATATCTTCAAAAATAATAAAAATAAAATATCTCGCTCACCCACAGTTAGGGTCAATTAAGGTACGGAGAATTGAATTTCATTATCAAAAAATTCCATCTCCAAAAGATACCTGAGCTGTAAAGGTTTGAAGTATTTAAAATCATAGTAAAAATCATTATATACAATCTGAATTCAAATAGTCTAGTAGGAATTAATTATGAGAAATAGATAAGTTATTATTAAAATGCTATAAGAACTCTTTAAAAGTAAGCATGCGTTCCTTGTTAAGTAAACTATTAGATAAACCCCAAAACCCCATAACTTGGATAACATGGATGCTCAGAAGATCATTAAGTAAAGTTATAAAATGGAGTAAATAAGTTATACCTATATTGTTTAAATCATAAATAGTTATTTTCTTATATTGAAATAAATTTCTTCCCTATATTGTCAAACATGAATTACTTCCCATCGATAGACACGAATTTGACAGAGTTGCTTTAAGAGTTAAATCTTTAAATTGTTTTGTTTAATTCAGATTCTGTGATTTATTAGAGATAGTTGATACTTTACATAGTTTAAGTTTGATTTAACTATTATGACATGCCATTTTAATTGCTTAAAGTATTAATTTAGTCCATACTCTTTTTTTATTCTGTTTTTTCAATACAGGTTACTCTCTTTTTAAGTTCCTTAATGGTGTTGTTTTAAATATCAAAATTGCTATTAAACTTTTTTGTAAGGTCAGCACAAATAGTATTTACTTAATCCTAAATGTTTTTGAAATTTAATGGCTAGACTTTTTATTTTTCTTAGTATTCTTTTTATTGGTTAGACATTTGAGTCACTTAAAAGTTTGAGTTAGTTTTAATTTTCCTCTATTAGTTGCTTCAAGCTTTGATAAAGTAATGTGAACCTTTTAACTTAGTTTGCTCAGGACTCTTATGTAGCGATTCCGATAGTCGGAGATAAGTCTTTAATATCCTTAACAAGCACCAAAAACGCATTTTAAATTTCGTCCTTATTATCAATTGTTATATCATTTGAATATCCATCCCATCCACCTTTTTCCTGAAGTTTTGCTAATTATTCATTCAAAACCCCAAAACCCCTTAGTGAGGTTTATAAGTGCTTTGATTTGTAGGGTATAGTTGGGGTCTTATTGGGGTTAGTAGAGAAAACGCAGGTTTTTTATGAATTTAATGAATATTTAATGAGTATTACTGTACTTAATTCAAACAAATTTTATCTGCTTATCTTTGTGATACCTCTTGAATTTAGCAGTCTGTAGTTGTTCTAGTATATCATCTAATGATTATCGTGGATATGCTGGAGCTTTTACGATGACCATCTCAACTATCTTCTTAATTTCATTGCATATTTCATCTTGCTTAATATGTTTAGCAGCCAAACTTATTGATTATTTCTCATGTTTTGTTCCAAAGTATGACATACTTTCCATATCGCACTCTAAGATAATTGCAGCTACCGCCCAAACATCCCATTATACAGAGCCATTTGTCCATTTCTCTCTTATAGGGAAGTATCCTGGAGTGCCTAAAACCTTAGCTAAAGTCACTATCTCTTGTCTTATTGCTCTGTTGAAATCTATGACTACTACTTCTAAAGGGCAGAGATTTAGCATTACATTTTCTGGCTTCAAATCTCTATGAACATACCCTAGATCATGGAGCTCTTTCACACCCTTAGTCATATCTGTGAGTATCTCATTCAAATCATCAGGATATCTATTATGGTAGAGATACTCTCTTAGAGACATTTCAAACTTCTTGAGTCTCAATGCAATAAAACCATGACCAAGTATAACTCCGTCGACTTAGCTAAGTTCTTGCATTATCTTTTCTAAGCCTCTCTCAGTACTATGTATTCATTTGCAAACTCATTTTAATATTGCTCGTTCTTAATGAGATACTTGAATGGATATACCTTGTATGCGAATTCATCAACAACTATAAGTTTTACCTTGTTAGGTACGTCAATATTCAAATAGTTTTCAATACAGCTGCTTATGTCGACTGCATTTAATGCAGGTATATACATTGCTCTCTCTTATAAGCATGCAATATACATACCATTTGCTGGTTGGTTCATTGACTCAAACCGCTTCTATCTCTTAAGTCTCTCCTACTGCTCTATTTGTGAATCAAGAGAGTTATTTTTTCTTTTAGCAGGTACAAGCTTTTAAGTTTCCTCATCTTTAATCAGGAATTCGCTTAGATGATGCTTTTGCATATGTCTCTTTACTTTAGCTGAGTGAGTATAAGACTTCATGCAGGTAGTGCATTAGTATCTACCATCTACTTTATCAATCTTGAAGTAGATCTTAGCTCTACCAGAGTGTACCTCTTTGATGTGTCTCTTCAAGCTAGACTCAGTTGAGAAAAAATTTTAGCAGCCTTCACATTAAAATGTTTTAATTTTTTCTATTGGTTGCTGTTCCTTATCTTCCTCAACCAATTCAACTTATGTTTAAACTCCCATCTCAGCACTCTACTTCTTGTTTTAAACTTAAATTTTAAAGACCTCAGCTTCAAACTCTAGAGCTCTTAGCTCTACCTCCTTTTCAATATAAATTACTTCTGGTTTCTTGGAGGAGCCAAAGTTGAGCAATGATTAACCTGTTCCAAGAGAAACTGCCTTACGATTTAAGTTAGCCGCCATGTTTAAATTCAATTTTAAATTTCTATTATTAATAAGTAAAAACCTCACTGGCTATACTAACTTTGTATAGGAGCTGGCACTGCAACAACAATGGTTGATTCTTAGGTGTTAGACATGATATTTATACTTAGTTTATAACTATAGATTTTCTAATTTTATGCTTAATATTTTTAATTTTGGTACCAACTGAGAATAATTTCAGGTTGGTACTGGTACCAATTAGGTTTTGAACCATTTTGGAACTTTTCCATTAAAACCTCATTAGTTTAAAACTAGGTACTAATTAAGTTTTGGTACTATTAAATTGGTACCAATTAAATTTAATCGAATTTAGTACCGGTACTAATCAAATTTAAACAAATTTAGTCCTAATTTAATGGAACTAAATTGATAAAAATGGAGCTCCATCTCTGAAGTTTGTTACAGCTTCTGCCAGCTTTCTCCACGTATCCTTACCAGGTTGACCTCCTATAAGATGCCCATATTTAATACTAAGATTTTTACAGTAGGATCCAGAACTCTGTATATTAAAATTTGAAATTCAATAATAAGAGAAGGAACAAGTATGGAATCTATAAGTACTGCAATGAAGAGGGTTGAAGCTTAAGAAATGATATCAAGATTTAGAAGCAAGGAAGTACTCTATCGATACCTCACTTAGCATGGTAAGCATGTGACATAAACTTAATCATATGCTATAGTGGGTTTATTCCTTCCAACGATGGAAGTACCAAAATTTCATTCTTAAAAGCTATACTCTGCGATGAGAAGAAAGCCTTCAAAAACAGTGAAATAAAGTTGATAGATATACCAAACTACCCAGACATTTCAGTCACTAATCTCTACGAGGATGCGATGAAAGATGAAGAGTTGGTAGTTTATCCTCCTACCAAGAAACAACTCTCTAACAAGCTTCCAGAAAGGAGCTTCTTCTTTGGAGTTCTTGGCACTTTAAGAGAGAGTTATCTCAAAGAAATCATTGAAGATGCTCACAAAAAGCGCTACTCTATTTCTCTTGAAGATTAAAAGAAGCAAGGCATACTAATAAGCGAGACCTGGCTCGCTTAGCTTAAGAAGCACCCATTCCTCTCTAGTAAGCTTTGATTCATAACTTTGTAGGGAAACCTGGAACTGGTAATTCCTAATGAAAGAGCATGCGAAGGTTCACAGAGAGAGAAAGTCATAGACTATTTATGAAGTGAGCAAAAGACTTTATAAAGATGTCTAAAAGCTAGAAGAAATGAACATAGATGCAGGAGCTGGCACAAAGAGAAGAAATATGGGTCCAAGCAAGCCTTAAGAAGAGGAGAAGAAAGAGAAGCCAAACCCCTTTATGGGCCAATTTAATATGTGAATATATTCATTCGTTTAAATCTAAAACTTATTTATAAACATTCATTCTTCCTTCTCTCGCACAAACTGTTGTCTTATCTACGCTTACTCTCTTACAGCTGCTTTGAATCAATCTACTGTATCGATAGGCAAGTCATGCATAAGATGATACAGCAGCAGCTTCTTGTATTGAGTCTTGATTTAACTCCAATAGAATTCTATTCCATTAAATTAAGGACTATAAGGAACGTTATAAACAGGAGTTATATTTAGGTCTTCATAAGCTTTCTTAGACTCCTTAGTCTTATGAACTGAGAGGTTATCAACAAACAGGATGATCTCTTGGTTGCAATACTTCTCTCTGAGCTTATGTAAGAACTCTATATACTACTCTCGCTTAATAGAGCGAGGGTGAATCACATAACTCTCTAAGCCTGAATCTTCACTTATACTAGCTAAAATTGCATGGGTAACTACCTTCACTTTTTAGTCATAAACTTCTATATTATCATACTTCTTATACCTAGACTTATTAATAAAAGTGTTGAAAGTAAACACAGCTTCATCTGCATGTATGAACTTGATGTTATTATCAATAGCTCTCTGCATTTAATCATATATATAGTTTAAATTGTTACTATAAAATGGCACTGTAAAATCAATCACTCTCTTCACTCTGTGACAGTCTTGAAAGTAATACCATTTCTTCTATAAATATTGGCTATAGTCTAAGGAGAGATACGCATGTCAGGAAACCTGCGATAAAACATCACAGCTTGCTAGTCTAGAGTAAAGTGTGCCCAATACTTCAAAGTCTTAGAGTCGCAGAGGAAGTCAATATGAGCCTGAGAGAACTTTTATTTTCTAGCAGGATGCTTTCAAGTACCAGAATTAAAATGCTAAACAGCTTACATGCAGTGATACCTAACAGTAGAGGCACTCTTGTGTAAGAGCTTTGCAATAGCTGCATAATTCAATACTGGTTTGAATTAATCTATATTAATACTCGTACCATACCTAAGCTGAAGCAGTAAATCTAAATATTTCTCATCATAAATCGACCCTAAATTTCGCTAATTTCTATTTCTCATTTTGTAAATAGGCTAATTTCTCTACTAACCCCAATAAGACCCCAACTATACCCTACAAATCAAAGCACTTATAAACCTCACTAAGGGGTTTTGGGGTTTTGATTGTTATGTTAGAATTTTTAGTCATGCATTTCATTAAGTTAATCTTTTAACATCTCTGGCATTTGAGCTATCAGCTTCTCTCTCATGTCATTCAAAGCTTATTAAGTTAATCCTTGAAACTAGTAATTTACGATTTCTTCTAGTTAATTTAATTCAGGAAAAGTTGTATCGGACTTTGTTTGAAATTCTTCAGTGTCTGTTTTAAGCTATTATGAATTTAATGATTATAAGCCAGAGTGAATTTTCTGTTCACTTTGTGGTAGTTCATCTGAATTATTACTTTCTTAATCACTTCTTATCGTAATGGGTTTTGGTTAAATCATTTAGTTCACTTTCTAATCTTGTTAATTTTAGAGTTATTTTGTAGCAACTTATTTCCCAGGGGTTGATCATTTACTATCGCTTTTTTGGAGTTTAAAGTTGTTATTAGCCAGTTTCGATGATGTTATTATTCATCCTTGTGAAATCGCTTTTGTAATTGAACTTTTACATCTTTATAAGTTTTCTTTGCTAGTATGCCTTACTGTTTTAAATACTTCATAATCGTAGTCCTCTATTCCTCTTATTTAAGCTTCTTAAGTTGATCATCATAAAAAAATTCAGCAGTGTAGTCTGAAAGTTCTTAATCAGCAATTTTAGTTTAAGGTTTTGGCTTTTTAAGTTTTTTTTGTGCTTTATTTTCTACTCATTCTTTATTGATAAAAGTTTATATCTAGACTTTCTTAAATAGCAGACCTGGTTTCTAATTTAAGGTACTATTATAATTAGTAGTCTATTCTTGAACTTGTACAATTTAAATCTAGAATGTTTTTCATTCAATCCATTTATAGCTTGTTGTGTTATTATTCGAACTACTATTTTTTTACTTGTTACTAAAAATAGTCTATTAAAGATAATTAAAAGTCTAACAAACTATAACAACTATAACAAAGTAAAACAAACTCTTATATTATTAAATTAATTATTTAAAATACTTATAATTTAAACAAATTCTTTAAACTCTCTGATAAAGACATTAAAACAAGTCCTTTTACTATATTAATAATAAATACAATATAAACGACCCTATTCATGTATTACAATTATTTAGGTTTACAAACTTGAAATATGAGATGCTTGAATAAATTGTTTAGATATTTTATTTAGGTAACTTCAAACCTATTCCTTTCACTATTAGATCTCAAAATATTAGTTTTTAAAAGCATTTAGTTGTCAATAACATTATTTGCTTATTTTAAACTGCACTAATTATTTTTTTATGTAATTTATAACCTTAACAATTATACTTGAGATAGAAAGTTTGTTATATTTCAAGTATGTATAAACTTAATTGAGCAAATGATATAAAAGCTTTAATTTTTATACTAGAGTTTGTTAGAGTTTAGTGTTAATGTTAAAATTTGTGAACCAAATTAAGTTAACTTAACTAATTCAAATCATAAAATTATTGTTCTGCGATGAACCTTCTAAGTTTTAAGGTTTGCCTTCACCATCTATAATCCCTTAGTTCATGAAGTTGCATGACAAAATTTTTGTAATTTATCAAGTCACCTATTTCGCCTTTCATTTAATTGACTTCATCCTTTATTCTTTTATTTTCATCTAGGTATTTTCTCTTCGATGGCTATTCTTAAATAATTGCCCTTCATTTCTTCATCTTTTTAATGTCTTGATTTTCGTTTGGCACTTTGTTTCATGAGATAGGCAGACCTCCCCTTTTACACTATGAATAAAGTGATAAGAACTTGTACTTACCACTAAAATTAAGACTATTTTAGAGTGCATTTGCAAACTCGGGCCTCATATGGACTATCATGTTCTATGATTAGTCCAGTCTTTCTCGTCTTTTTAGTTTCGCATCCTAAATCATTTGAAGCACCCCATCCTAATCAAGAGTTAATAAAACGTCACATATCCATCGTTTATCAAGATGGAGCCAATCGCATTGACTTGGCAAATATTTAAGTAATTCAGGTCTTCCTTCTGTGAATGCTAAAAAATCATCTGATGTTAAACCTTCGATTTAAGGAACTGCTGAAAGCACTATTATTCCGTTTTAAGTACTAAAACTATGAACTTAAATATTCTTACCTCTTTCTTTCCATCAATGATATCCCTGAAGAAGTACACATTCTTGCAATTTATTTTTGGCAAATAAGCTGCGCATTGTTGAGTTAAGAAATCGTATAATTCTTTTTTGCTTCCTATTTTTTCTTTTAGTTAATGGATATTAACTTGTTGTAAATTGCTTTCCATTTCTAGCAGTATTTTAGAAAGTTGTTACTTAAAATAGTAAAAGAGGGAATAATTTTAGTAAAAATATATTATAAATTAGTTTGAATTAAATTTTTAAATAGTAAAACAATTAATTAACTCTAGAAGAGAGTAAATTCTTTATAAGAGAATAATTCCACTAGAGTCAGAATTAACTTTACAATAACTATTTAAAAAATTTTATGAAAAGAACACTTATTCAGAAAGACATAAGATAATACTATTGTAGTGATTACTAATCTTCATCTGAAGAAGAATTAAAAGACTCTGAAAAAAATAAAAGATAAGTTGAAGAAAATTCTGATAAAGACGATAGTTTACTTTTTCAAACAACACAATTATTAAAGTTGCCTCATGAATAAATTTGCTTAATAAGATTTTTTGAAGTCTCAAATTAAACTTTATAAGAACTAGATAATATAGTGTTGCTAAATATAACTTTAGACTGCCCAAAGTTTATTATTTTCGACTCTAGAAATGAAGCATAGTCTTTAATAGCTCGAGCAAATTATGAATAAATAAATTTTTAAGAGGAATTTAGAGTATGCTTTACAAAGCATTAGCTTGCCATCTGTAATTTCAGAAAACTTAACAATTTACAGGTGTTGATTAAGTTGAGCTATATCTTGAAGCCAAATAATTTTTAGAGCAAAATATTTTTAGTAAAAGTTCTGATGATGACTCAAAAAGATTCTAAAGTAAAATTAATAACAAAGAACTAATTTCGACACAATTCAAGAGAAAATAAATAAATTTAGCTAATAAGTAAACTGAAATAAATTCCTTATAAGCCTAAAGGATAATTAGTTTATTGAAAGAAGGTAACTGCACTAAAGTATAAATACTTAAACGATTTGGAATAAGCTGATATCAATTGGATAATATAATAAAACAATAAGCCGACCCATTTTTTGAGAGTTAAAACTTAAGAAATAAAAATTAAACTAAGACATAAGAGTATGTTTGCAATTTTATTAGAGAAGAACTAAGAAAAACAACTTTATTAAAGTCAGTTAAGATTATACAAGAATTAATTTTTTAAAAATTGGGAATAAGGGTTTCATAAAGCCAAATTCGAAAAACCATAAAGTAAAATAAGTTGTTTTCTTATAAGAAACTTTACAGTCTGGATATAAGAACAAACAATTAGTAGTGTATTTTAGCCAGACATTTTGCTGCTAGAAAATTTATTGAATACCTTTATGATGGAAAACTAATAATAAATATAGATGAAAGTAGCATTTAAGCAAATGAAGTTTCCTATAAATCTTGGGGTCTTGTAGTAGTAAAAACTTATTCAGACTAATTAAAAAGGCTATACAGCGTAAATTTGATAGCTGGAATATCTACAAATGGAGACGTTTACTATTAACTTAACATTGGGAGAACTAACACTTAGAGTATTTTCTACTTTCTACTTAATATTTGTAAAAAACTTGACAGTACTATACCAAATTTGAGAAGTAAAGTGGTTTTCATGCTTGATAATGCCACATATTATCGAAGTTAGCAACTTTTAAGAAAAATAAGACTACTTTAATTAAATATACTCTATTTGGGTCCTTATCATTTTGAAATGGCTCCAATTGAAAAGTTTTTTTCAGTTGTTAAAAAGCAAGTTAATATTCAAGATCCCTCATTCAATAAAAAATCATCACTAAAAATGATAGGAAAAGAAATGCAAAAAATAAACACTTAATGGGTACCTGGAGCTTTTAACAATGCTCTTACCTAATCTCTCAAATACTTGAATTTTCAAAGAATTTGAAAGATATAAAAATAATAAAAATAGCAATCACAAATACAAAGTATATTTAATCATATAATTAATAAACCACATATATTAATCCCATAATCAAAGTGATGAAAAACTATCTTAATATGAGGAATAAAAACATAGTTTAAAAAATGAAATAGATTAACTCAATGAGAGTGATCAAATATAGGAAATAGAAGAATTTTCTAACAATATAAATAATTGCTGGACTCAAAATATCATTAGACCTTTATATAAAAATTTATAACAAAAACTTCAAACCTAACCAACAACTACGATTCTTTTAACAAAAATTTAGATAATTCAGAAGTAATAGGCTTAAGATCCAACAACAATCTCTCTTCCTCCTTAAATGAGACATATATATCAAAAAATTACATATAGATTCCCTTTGACCAACTAATAACACATAATTATATTAAATCTAAAACTTAAAATGAATCTTAAACAGATAATAACCCTATGGATTTAGATGAAATATAGTTCTAACAGAATTTCAATATCCTTTAAAATAAAAATTAATAACTTCAATTCTATCAGAAATTCCTATAAGATCTTACACTTCTTGATGAACTAGGAAATAAAATTTAAATAAAGTACCTTGAAAACCAAAACTTATAAGATTTTGCTGATTAGGTTAAATAATTAATAAATCAACTTAGCAAAGGCGATGATTTATAAAAAAAAGAAGTTTAGAAATTTCAGATTCTTTCCACAAATAATTTGGAATTCATATCTTCGACTTAGAAAAAGATTCAGCCTAACAAAAATAAATTAGAACGACATACAATGACTAGTCTTTTTTTATGATTAAGATGGTTATTATGATCAAAATTATGAGGATGAACAAATGATAGTAGACTCGCCTGAGAAGATTGAAATCCAAACTACAAACACTGGAGCCAACTTTAAAAGTTGTATGCAAACGTAAAAAAAAAGATGAATCAAGTTTTGAAAGTGATTCTGAGGAGGAAAAGATCTCAAATAATACAAAAATATATTTAAAATAACTACAAAGTTATAAGACGACTCCAGTAAATCCAAGAGTAGGTAATCATTAGCTAAAATAAATCAAAACTTTATAAACTTTGATCAAAACTTTGAAGAAATAAATTAAAATCACAAAGGTAAAAGCTTCATTATTCTTCAACAGAAGTTAAAAAGCCATCTTAAAATGTCACTGCATAATAATTAAATGATTATAATCAAGAATAACTTAAAAAGAAATAAACGACAAATAATATTTATTAATCAGCCATAAACAGCTAGCCGTTAGTTATAAATTAAGAATAAATCCATATATTTATGAACTAAGATAACTTAAAAGATCTGAGAAAGAATTTCCTCTATAAATTTTCAGATAAAAAGGAAGCAATTTATTATTTGAGGTAACATTATATTATAAATTAATATATTTATAGTATTTTTTTCTAAAATATGGAAAATGCAGCTGAGAGACTTGAAAAAATTCCTGAACTCAAATTTTTGATAAATCAAAATGTAAAATCGTTTGATTTATTATAAATCCGTAAAATGGAGTTCATTAATAATAAGCTTAAATATTAGATGGAGTTCACAATTGAGTATCAAGTACTCACTCAAGCAAAGTTTAAAGAGTGTAGTTACTTAATCAAGTTAGATGCTGTTCTCCTAGCCAAGGATCATGTTGCTTTCAGACTCCCACTCTATGAAATGAGCCACAGATTTTATTACTGATCAAAGGAATCATAAGTAGCTTGCTTTGATAGCAACTTAAACCTTACAAGGTATAAAAGAGTTACATAAGTTAGGCTTTGTTCATAGAGATTTGAAGCCTGAGAATATTATGATAAACTTCTCACCTGTAAGAGTGGCAATTATTGACTTCAACAGAGCATTAAGAGTGGAAGTATCAAGGCTAGGAAGTGTTATGGGAACTCCAGGCTATTATACTGAAAGAGAAGACTGGAGATATGGAGACTTTTAATGGGATAAGTGGACTTTAGCAGCAATAATAATAATAGAGTGCGATATGCCTCGCAACGATTACTACTCTACAAGATGCGAGAAGGATTCTAAACAAAGAATAAAGCAATTTATTGACAAAACAAGAGTGTCTCAATCAATGAAGCAAATGGCAGAGTCAATAATAATAAAACCGAACTCAAGATCAGACATATCAATAGAGTAGATAGAGTTGTGGTTAAGTAAGTTAAACTTCAGACCTCTCCCACATGATCCAAAAGTGCATTTTGAGTGATTAAATTAAATACATTTACTATAAATTTCACATTAAAACTATTAATAACCCCAACCCCTAACAAATTCCCTACAAATCAAAGAACTTATAAACCTCATTAAGGGGTTTTGGGGTTTTGGGGTTTTGAATGTTTTCACATAAATTTATGATATGATAAGGGAACATATCTAAATTAAATATAAGTGCCACTTTTACACAGAATTTAATGATAATTTCTTAATTTATTGTTTAATAAATTTAAAAGTATCAACATTATTTTTACAAAAGACATTAAAGACAGAATTTTTAAAGACAAAATTTAAATTATATTAAGTAAATTACTTAAAAAAATTATTAATTATTTTGTTGAAAGATGAAACATAAATTTGTGGCAAAGTATAAAATATATTTATTTATCATAATTTCAATATTTTTAAATTTTAAAATTATTCCCTTCAACTATAAAGCAATAGAAGAAATATGTCAGTACTTAAGATTTAAAAATGCAAGATACAAAAATTATGGGGGGGGGGAAGTTTCCTGCACAGTTTTTTCTTTATGTTAAATTTAATAAATTTTACATCAATTAACAAATTGAATATTTTTATGACCCATTAAATATTGAGAGTATATTGTTCATCATTGAACTAGCTCAAGAAAATATAGTATAACATTATATAGACATGGTAAGAAAAGGATAAATTGAATCAGAATTACACTAACAATTTGATATAATATTTGAAATTACTATAGTAAAGCGATATAATATTTAAAAGATAGAACCTACAAAATATCAGATGAAAAAAGTCAAAGTTTTTGGAATCTGAAGATAGATATTGACTATTGATTAATAAATTAAATTATAAATATTAAAATGAAATTGGCCTGAAGTTGGTTGATAGTTGTTGTAAACATAAATTTAATTAAAAGAAATTAAAAATTAAAAAATTAAAAAAAGTGCAGGAAACTTCCCTAAAATTTTTTTTTTATCATAAACCAGTGCAGGAAACTTCCCCCCCCCCCTCAAAATTATAGTTTAAATTATTTATTAAAGCAAAATTTATTTGTTAAAATAAAATTAATCGTTATAAAACATGATTACTTGACTCATCCAAAAACGATCCAAAAGACTATGCAAATAAATATTTTAGATATATCATATGAAAAAAACCTATAATTTTTCGATTTTCAATTTTAGTGAAATATGTCCAAATTTAACATTCTCTTTAAATTGAAAAAATTAAGATAAATTATAAATAAATATATTTGAAAAGAATTTCAAGATTTAAGTTGATGATTTTTGGTAAATACATGCTTTTAATGGAAATAGTTTTTATATATAATATATGGGGAAGGAAACATAATATTTAAATATTTAAGAGAATTCTTTGTCTAACTTTGCAAGATTTATTGTATTTAATTAATTGAAAAATTTAATAAGACGTTAGCTCTCCATCTCTTCGGAACTCAAAATCAATAGCGACTTTGTATCATAGGAGCTGATCTTAGGGAAAAACATGCACGATTTAGGAGGTTCGATTTTAAATTTAAGATAATTTTTTTCTCTCAATTTTACATTACAATACTAAAAATTATTAAACTTATATAATTAATTAATATTATTTGAAAAAAATACAAGAATTTTTTACTTAATTTTTTTTATCAATGAATGTAATATTTTGGACCAGAAAATAAAATTTAATGTAAAAAGATTTGTAAAAATCAATTAAAATAAATTATTATTAATTCTTAATTAAGTTTTAAAAATTTAATAGAAAAATCAACTATTTTTAAGCATTTAATTTCCACCTATACGAACTTGTAAAGTTTGAAACTTGCTTAAAATGCTTCAGAAACAAATCTTCATATTGATTCACCTTAGCAATAGATTTTATAATTTTTTGAATATTTCTATAATATTATTTATTTGAGAAGTTTAAGAATAATTTTAATAAGATTGCATATTTAAAAGTTGCTCTAAGCAAATTTATTTGAAAATAATTTATAATTATAAAAATCTTAATGATAATATTTAAATTTATACATTGAAGAAAAGTTAAATTCAACTTAAATAATATATTATTAAATATCTTTTTAGATTTATTTATATAAGCCAAATATAATGCAATTATGTAATATTTAAAAAATTCTAAGTTATTTTATTTTGCATAAAAGCATTCTCTCGGCAGGTCTTAAGAATCACAGACAGGACTATAATTAATATATTAAAAATAATAGAAATATTTTTATACTTTTTTATATTATATGTGATGATTTATGAAAATAAATAATATAAAGTTTTTGAATTTATTTAATCCTTTTTATTTAATATCCAAATTTAAATTTATATTGAAATTTAAAATATAATATGTTATTTAAAAATATTCTTGGCATTAATTGAATATATCTTTTAAGTTTTCTAGTAAAAAATTTGGCAAGATTGACACTCTTACCATCTTTAAGCAGTACTTAAAATATATTAGGGATGCTTATAATGTGTTGTAAAATGATTAAACTCCGTTCCAGAGCAAAATTTATAAAAACAATAGTCGTATTTCCAATATTTAAACCCCAAAACCCCTTAAATAAAGGGAGTATAATGATTCAAGTGTAGGATATAGTTGGATTTTAATGGGGACTGAAAATAGGTCAAATTACACAATGAGAAATAGAAATTAGCGAAATATAGGGATATCTTATAATGAGAAATATATATATTTACTGCTTAATAATACGAGTATTAACACACTAAAAGCTAAGCATATTATTATTAATAAAATGAAAAATTTAGTGAGTTAACTATTAAATTATAGATAATACAAATACTTATCATCATTGTTGAAATTTAAATATCTAAAAAATAACTGTCTTAATTCATAATTCTCATATTATTCATCTTCATCGTTCTTAAACCTTTTCTTTATCCCCTTTTGTGCTTCTGAGAAGCAATTAAAAGCCTATAAACACTTACAAATACAATTTAAAAAAAATTTATAAAAATTTGCAACAAATGTTCATTATATCAATAAAAACTCAATAATAATACTGAAGGAGTTTGGGGATATTAATGCGATATAAAAATGATAAGAAAAATTACACTTAATCGAGAAATACAGAATATAATTTAATCCATGAAAATTTATCAAAATAAATAATGAATGATATAACCATATCATATCATTAATATTTGTTTGCAGGAAAATAAATTACGCATATCTAATAAATTATTAATAGTGAATTTTGTGTGAGAAAATTAATTATGCTTACAATATGTTCACCATTTTACTAAAAACTTTAGTCCATTCAATTTCTATTACAAATAAAAAACTTAGCCAAATATAGTGTTTTTGGATTTGGATTCTTGAGTGATGTAATATCACGATATTTTTAAGAAATTAAATTAGATTTCGGTGTTAAAATTACTTTTAAAAATTTAAATGTTAAGGAGTATTTTCATTTTACGAAATGAGAGGTGCATAATTTGGTTTAATATATAAAAATAATTTCAAATTAGCAATTACATTTTTATTATAAGGCTGTTATCCCATCTACAAGGTGCAACTATTCTTTGTTTTGAAGTAGTTATTTAACTAGTTGGATTCTTCTTTCAGATTCATTGATTTAAGTTATAGGTATTTTATTTCTATAAATTTATTAAATATATAATCAAACGAAAATGTTAACTTTTTCATTTCTTATATAAATTTGCTTTTTTTAATGATATTTACTTTGTTTATTCATATTTTATTCTATTTTTACCCCTTTATATAAGCAATTGCTAGATTATTCTAAAATGCAAATTATTAGTGAGTTAAATACTTACTTCAACCAATTAATCAATCTTCCTCTGTTTAAAAAAAAATTTTATAGAAAATTTAAAGTGAATTTTAAACTAAAGTTCAGACTCTTGAATCAAAACTCAATAAATATTAGATAAATTTAATAAATAAATTTAGCAAAATTATTTAATTTTATCCTATAGTAAATTATAATTTGAAATATATAATTTAAATAATAAAATATAAATATAAAATAAAATAATTATTTTTTTATATTACTCTTCTAAATATAATCTCTATCATTATTGTTTTGTTATAGAAAATAATTGTTTTAATATATTAATTTCAAATAAGATTGAAAAAATTTAAATTCTAAGAAAAAATGGTAGATTATCTCTAAAATTTGTTTACTTTTATAAAAATTTTTTTAATAAAGAATTTTTTGAATCAACAAGAAAATTCTTATGCTTCTTAGCTTAAATATAGGAACATCTTCATTTTTATGCATTCTTTTTATATTATTGCTAAGAAATTATAGAAAGATATAATTAGAATGTCTGGGCTATTTTATTAAGCTTATTTATATAATATTGTCAATAAAAATTATTAACTTCAATTTTTTATATTAAAAAAAAAACCTTTATATTCCTAAAAAACATTATATAGTATATGCTGAGAAGTTAATTAACTAGTCAGCCTAATATTAATCTTATTTGTCAAATAAAGTACTTAAAGATTATAAAATATCATACTATATATTTACCAAATAATTATTTTCATTTATTCCAGAATCTTAAATTTTATAAATTTGTTAAAATTTTATATAGAATTATAGGAAATTATAAATGGATTAGTAAGTTTCATGATACAGAGTTTAAATTGTATTATCTACAAATTAAAAAAAATACTTTCAATTTCCTAGAAAATTTTATAAAAATCTGGTTTTTTTATTCTTTTTAGATCTAAGTTATATTCTTTATACAATAGTACATTATCAAATACATCATACCTATAAGATTCATAAATATATAATTTATAGAATTATTTTTCTTTAAATTATAAATTTTAGTCATTATAATTAAATTTTTTAATTAGAACAGATTTTATTACGAATATATTGCTTTAACGATGACAAGATTTATTTATATATTTTAATTTCAAATCAATTACAACTTTTATAATTTGATATTTATTACAAATAATTATTATATCTTGATTATAAGAACTTCATTTAAAAAATATCCAAAATTTGATATTATGAATAATAGATATTATAAAGAAAGCAGTTAATAAATAAGTTAAAAATATGTAAAATCATAAAATCTATTAATTGAGATGATTTAAAAAAGAATTAACATTATATAGTTAACTATTTTATTCCTTAACTTATTGTGCAAGTACTTAAAATGACTAATCGACAATTTTTATTGTTCTGATTTTAACCTATCTCACTAAATAGGTCTTTAATTAACAAAAGTATTTTATAAATGTTCAATCAATTACAAAAATTTTCGTACTGAACAAATAATATTTTTAAGAAATGACTGATTGGATGATCAAATTTTGAAAGCTTAAATTTATATAATAAAATAAATTGTCTAAGAACCTTTTTACAAAATAACTTTCCTATCAAAAATCTTGTAAATAAAATACAAAATTAATTAATCACATAAAATTTTTCTTTTTTTTTTGATTGTGAACTTTTGTGAATTTAATAAAAGAAAATTTAATTAATTCTGATTAAGTTTCTAATTATTTTAAGTTTAATTTATTGATAAAAAATATTTTGCGATTATTAATTTAATAATAAGAATATGACTCAAATTATTTAATTGTATTTTTAGTTTTGTGTTTTGAAAGCCTTCTGATAGTACTCTGTATGCCTACCACATGTGTAGAACATTTTCAAATATTATTCAAAAATAATCATAACTTTTTAATCTAATTTATATAAATTAAATTAATATAACATCTTTAGAATGAAGTTATAGATGTTAAAATAAATAAAATATTTAATTTAATTAGATCTGAGAAACATTTGTTGAGTAACTTTTATGTCAGTTATATATCTTTGCTCATAAAAAAAATATCTTTGTTAAATAATTCAAATTTTAAATTATAAATAATGAAAAGCTTGATTGAATTTACAGGGCAAATTGTCAATATTTATTTCTCATTTTATCGATCTTTTCAAAGTTATCTCATGAATTTAAAATAGATGGTTATAGATTATCAATGAAATTTATTTTTGTAATATTTTTACTTTAAATTGGTCATTTACTTACGCTACATAAAAATTATAAAAATAAAAGTTAAAATTTTTATCAAGGATCAAATGTAAAAATTGGCTAAAAAAATTCCCACGAAATCATTTTTAATTTACAGATTGAATCAATAAATAATTTTGATTTGGATATATTATTAACTATGCGAGTTTACTATTGTATAATGATTAACGGAAATTAATACTTTTTTACTCGGGCTTAAAATAGCCCAATAATGTTAGTTAAATAGTTTACAACGTTGGTTTCTGGGAAATCCAACTCAATCTATTCAAAGAATTAGTCCATTATTGAATAAAATAGCTTCAGCATAATGCACTCTCACCTATCGCCTTATGCGAAGGATTTGTTTGAAGTTTCAATACTTCCATAGTTTTTCCTGATTCACATTATTTTTGCTTACTAATCAACGGAGTGCTTTAGTTCAGATAATCTTCTACAATAGAGAGAAGAACTTTAGAGATAAACTGTTTATAACATGAGGACTTACTTTTATCGAGTATAAAGAGTTAAGTCTTTAATCCGATTATTTTCTCCCTTGACTCCTACCTTATCATTGATGCCCTCAACAAGATGTAGTATAATTCACGATTCCTGAGTAAATGTTTTAGTTTAAAATATAATAGGGACTTAATAATGTTTATTTCATTTATAATAATATGGCATTATTGACTTTAAACTGTTTCTATTTTATATATCACACATTATATAAAAAATTTTATTACTTTTCGTAATAATGTTGAAATTAAATGTTAATTAAAATTTAGATTTTAATTTTAAATATAAATTTCAACCAATTTAATTTAAATAAAATACTTAAATTTCTTCTATTTATAAATAAATTACTAATTTAACACTTTCCTTAAAAATTTATTATAAAGTTGCCTTTCTTTGAAAGATTTACTAATCTTCTGCATAGAACCTAATAATTAAAAATGCATTATAAAAACAAATATTACAGGGATCTTCTGTACAACTTTATAAATAATACATCTAAACTCAAATCACAATAATATTCATATTAAACTAAACGATCTCATTAACAACCAATGTGCAAATCTTATAAACTAAAATATTAGATTATATTATATTTAATTGCAGATCAATTTATATCACTTCATTTTGGTTAATAAATTATTTAAGTTCAATCACCGCTAAAAACTATATGACTCAATTAATCTCTTCATGTCTTATAGTTTCATGCTGAATAAAAAATTTATGATGTCATTGATAATTAAAAAACAAAGTAAGAGCTTTTTTTGAATAAAATAAAAAATTAATATCACTCTGCAAACACTTTTAACTAAAGGCAGGACTAACTTGATTATCACTGCAAATTAAACTCTTAAAATTAATAAAATCTTATAATTAAGGTTTTTTCCTCGGATTTATGAAAACTTATTCATATAATTTAATAATAAAAAAATCTTTTTATTTGCAATTATAGTAATATTTTTATCCAAATCTCTAAAAACAATTCTTAAATATTAATATTAAATGTTAATAAGAATGAAACATTTATTTATAAATAAATTTTTAATAAATTAAAACAATAAAAGGCTTTAATATGATTAAATATGTTTAAAATTGACTCTTTTATTTTTGAAATACATCAATTTTTATATTTTGCTTTGAATTAAATAAGTAAGATTTATCAGTTTATAAATTAATAAAAACATTTTATTTTATTAATCTATAATAAATTGCCGTCTTAATTTTTTAATTATAAATATTTCTTTATATTCAATTATTAAGAATTTTCATATTTTCTAATTTGAGAATTGAATATAGACAATTTTATATTTTTTGATTTATGAGATAACTTTGAAAAGATCGTTAATTATATTGGAAATTAAGTCTATAAATAGGATCACGCTTTTCATTATTTATAATTCAAATTTAAACAAAATAAAGATAAAAGATATGTAAAATAACAACAAAGATATGCTCACACAAAAACTACTTACTACCCACTTTAAAGATCAAAAATATTATTTTATATTATTTATATCAGAAGTTCTCAGCTAGAGATGTTTCAAATAATTAATATTTTTGTAGATAAATAAATCTTCTTAAAATTATATTTAATTAATGTTGTGGATGCCTGGTGTATTTATTAATACTTAGTTAGAGAAGGCAAGGGTATTTAAACCAAGAATATTTACAAATCATTTAAATTAAATTATTTTGATATATTTCATAATATTATTATATCAAATTTTAAAATTAATTATACTAATTATTGTGATTATTATAATATTTTTAAAAGATTGCTTGATTAATATAATAAACCTTCTTTAATTGATAAGTTTATGTTAATTACATAAAATTTAGATTAATAATTTAATCATAAAATGTTATATATAAATATATATTCAAGAATTTTTCTATTTTTTAGTAAAAAATAATGGTTAAAATATTTGAATAATTTTTATTTTAAAAATACATAAATATTGATTAATTATCTAAATTAAGTATAAGTTTTCGTGGTTAGATTATCCAAAAGCAAGAACTAAAATTTAAATTAAAATTAAAATTTTCTATTAATATATTGTGTAAACAGTCAGTGAACAAATCAGAGTTCTTGGAACAGGTATTTCATTACTTCTAACTAATTATTTGTAATATAGTCTAAACCTGATATAACTTATATTTGGGAAGTATTTTAAAATTAGTAAATAATAAAATTAGTTTTGAATCATTTTGTATTAAGTATTTTAGGAAATTAAAAACTAATTTTTTTTGAAAAATCCTAAATATATTTAATTATATTGATTAGAAATAATAACTCCCTAAACTTAAGTCAAGTTGCATGAGTTAAGTTCAAAACAATTTCAGCTTTTAGATGCTGTGACAACTCTATAATAATAAATATTTATTATGGATAAATTATTATTATTTACTTTTAAAAAAACTATATATATATGTGTAAATAATTGTTTCATTTAACTTTTTTATAAATTTTGAAGAAAAAAAAAGATATTAAAATGCATGAATCCAATAATAATCATAAAAATAAAATGGTATTTTGACCAAAACACCATTTAAATACATATTTATACCAAAGATATCCTTAACTTTATTTTATCCATAAAAAATATAATAGAGTGAATTTTATATTTCTCAAATTTTTAATTTTATTAATGATTAAGTTAAGACTTTTTAATTTTCAGATGTATATAAATTAAAATATTATTATAAATAAGTACTGAAATATCTTGTTCATTATTAACCCAATTAATTAAAATTTATACTATCAAAACACATTATTATAAATCATTATAAAAATAATAAATTATTTAATTTTTTAAAATAAAAAAATTAACAACATATTATTTCAATTATGAAATATATTATACTGATAGCTTATCTCAGATGCGAATTCAAGTCTAATGTTTAATTTTTAATAGAATATGTAAATGATAAAATTATATTAATATTAATTTAAAAAGAATATTCTATTATAAAAATTTATCAATAAACAACCAACTTCTTTTTGTAAATTTCAAATAATTTTTAATTTATCATCAAATAATCCCAAGATCATAATAATTGATTCAATAATTTAATTAATAGAATTTCTGAATTTCATATTTGACAATAAACAAAATAATGAATTTATACAATGAATTTCAATAATTTTAATATCTTTAATATCATAAATGATAGTTTATTTTTTATATATTTAAAATATGTTGAGCATCAAGATTTTAAGTTAGAGCCATTATTTGATTGTTTCTTAATATTTGAAAGTTTCATCGGTTCAGCGGGCGGATACTTTTTTTTATTGCTTTAAGTATTTATATTATATTTATAAATTCTTGAAATAATTCTTTCAATTATTATTAAAATAATTTTTTTTAAAGAGAATTATTGAATTAATATAGAAAAAAATTAGAAATTTTGAAAGAAAATTTATAAATCTACGTTTTTTATTTTATTATAATTTACAAAGATTAATTTTAAATAAATTTTCATAATTTTTATTTTCTAGGCTATAAAAAAAATCATGAAAAATCATGAGACAATTTCAGGGTACTCCTAATTCAGAAATGTTTACATTGAAAGTTAAAGATCATCTGGAATAAATAAATCTAATTTCAAGAATTAATTTACTTGGTGATAGTCTACTTAATAAAAATATAATATTATTAAATACTTGACTAGCATGATAGAGAGTTCTTTGAAATATTAGCTATACCTATATTTTTACCCCCTCTCAATGATAAAAATATCCCACATAATTTATTAAAATATAAAACTAATTTAAAGATTTATATAAGCAACTTTATATTACTAAAACCTTAATTCTTTTTACTTTTAATTTTTTTATAAATAATCTATGTTTTATATATCAGACTTTTAGTTATTAGACAAAGTTATTATTAAATAAAAGCACTATTTTGAAATAATTAAATGAATAATATAAAAAAATAACAAAAAAACATTTATTTTATATAAAAATGTGCATATTTCTTTATAAAACCTGAATTTTTTTATAATTGATTAGATAGAAACGTAATCAATTTAATTGGAAGCGTAAATTGAGGAAATAAATATTGAACTTTATGTTCGATGATCAATAGAATTACACACATAACGATAAGTTGTTTTTCTAGAGGTAATAATAAGTCTTCATTAATGCAATATTGATAGAATATATTAAAAGTTGTAAATAAAAATAATTATTAAAAGTAATAAATTTATATTGTTTATTTTTGTTTATTTTCTGGCTAAAACCTAAATAAACTAATTACAAAAATGAAAAAAATCATTTTTTAAAAGTAATTGAATTTATATTTTCTCCATTCTAAATTAAAAAATGTTCATTCTTATTTTTTAGACATATTTGTGAAATACTTATTAATAATTTACTTTTTAAATTTACCTTACATGTTAGCTCATATTATATTTGATAATAAATAAAATATAATAAATTTTGAAATAAAAGCATGAATCTTTTATCTTAGAATAAAAAGGTTTAATGAGAAGAATTGTTTCATTTCATAGTTCAGAGCAAATAAATGTATGAAGTTTAAAAGAATTTATTTTATAACTTTCAACTATATTATTTATCATGAAATTTGACTATTCTTACCTACTAAATTTCTAAATTATTTTATTTTATATATATTTTTTGTAAAGAAAAAACAACCTTAAAATTGTAATAAATATAAGCTTATTAACTTATTCTATTATAAATGTTATATGAATAAAATATAAGTTTATGATTACTAATTTCCAAAAAATATTTTTATTAAACAATAATTTAGATTTTCAAATGAATGTTAGCGTCTCACCAACTGTTTTTATGAGTAATATATGTTGCAACTATCAGAAGTTTAAAAGAAATTCAGTATAAAAATATAATATTAATTATAAATTCTAAAATATATTATAAGCAGATACTTGATTTATTTACTATTCTAAGAACTAGCTCTATTAGAATTTAAAATTCAAATCTTTTGTTTTTTATTTTCAAATTTCTTATTTTTACTTTCATTTAATTGTAAATTACAATAGTTTATAATAAATTTTTATATTAATATAAATTACAAAAAATTTGGGATTAAATTCTTGATATATCTAAGTTCATAGTAAGATTTCAAATAGATAATTTATAATGAAATTATAAATTTGACTTTGTTTAAACAATTGAAATAATAAAATTAAAAGTTTGTATTTAAATTAATTATTAGAATAAATTGTTAATTTAATTGAATCTAACTTCAATTTTATTTGAGTCAAAAATGACATTTATAAAAGTTTGCGCAATTCTTTTAAAATATAAATCAATCAAACATTTTTATATTTTAAATAAATATTATCAACGTAACATATTTTTTTGATTATTTATACATTTACATTATAAAAACTTTAAATTAAAAGTATTCTAGCAAAACTCTATACAGGAAGTGGAGGAAGAAAAGCAGAGTGATATAATTAAATGAAAACAATAAATTAATTTTTTAAAATATTATTTTATCTTAAAATTTTATTAAGAGAAATTTACATGTATTAAGAGAAATTTACATGTATTTTAAGTATATAGTATATAATTCATTTTGTCAAGTTTATTTAATATATTAATATAAAAATAAAAAATAGACAAAATAAAGTTTAATCGACAGCAAAAGTAATAATGATTATAATTTCATGAAAATTAATAATTACTCTTTAGGGAAAGTTTCCTGCACTGGTTTTTGATAAACAAAAGTTTTAAGTACTAAAAATTTTGGCTATGGGGAATATCCACTCCCCCATATACATTTTTCCAACTGTAGTCTGATAGAATTTTTTGACCCTGTGTAATAGTAGCTAATGAACATGAGGTGTTCGAGCAAGAGTTTTGGAGCTATACCCTCCCCAAAGTGCATTTTATAAATAAAAAAAATATAATTTGTCAATATAGTGAATTACAGCTAAAATCATAAATTTTAGTAAATTTGGAAAAAATTTGGAAAATTTTTAAAAATTTATATTTATTTTTATATTTAATAAAGTGACTTTAAAGAGCCATAGCTCTAAAATTACTATTACTCAATGTCAAAACTATATGAGACTACGAAATGAAAAGTATAAATTATGAGAGAAAGGATTCATCCTTATTGCCAAATTTTTAAAAAAATCTTTATAATTTTTTTACCAATTTTCATACTTATTTATTACTTTAAATATACTTAAATTATTAATTATTTAGTAAATTTCTCTATTAGCATTTTGGGCTACATTTTTATTTATGTACAATTATAATAATATGTAGATATCTGTCTCTTTATTATTATATTTTCCTCTCTGTACTCTTTGCATTTTTAAATATATTATCCAGTTGTTATTGTAATTCTGATTCTATTTATAATATTCTTTTATATCTATAAAATATAAGACTATATTTATTTAAAACTTCTTCAATGATGGACAGCATCTTCATTGTTTAAAGGGTCATAAAAATATTAACTTTTTCTATTTTATATAAAATTTAGTAAATTTTTCCTAAGAATAAAAAAACTCAGGAAATTTAACCTCTATTCTTTAGTTTTATGTTTGTTAAAAATATAAATAATTTATTTATTACAAAAAAATAAATTATTTTGCAATTTTATCATTAAAACATATTGGGTTAAAGCTGAACTTTTTATTAATGTAAAATTTGTTAAATGTTTCTTAAATTCAAAAAAATTTAATATTTTTATTGCTCATTTAATATTAAGGGAATATTGTTGCATTATTGAGGTAGTTCAATAAAATATAATCTAAAATTATATAGGTAGAGAAAGAACAAATTAAATTTAATCGGAATTTCAATAACAACTGGTCAAATTATATTAAATTACTATGAGTACAGACAGAATAATATTATGGCTAAGAGCCAGAATCCCACTAAACTCCCTTAATTGATTGATTATTTCCAATTGTAATATATTAACTTTTAAATAATTAATTTATTCTATAACGTACCAAAGGTTTAAATTATATGATGTAAATTCATACATTATCCTATACAAATTTTAAATCATTTTTAATATTAAACTTTAATATCTAGATTTTAAGTTTAAAAGTTAAATGTATATTCTTTCAAATCTCTTACCGATATTAATTCCTTTCTTAAATTATACTTGAATATTAAAAATAAATGTTTTCAATTATGTGGGAGGATTTTAAGAAGATGCAAAATACTTTTCAAAAACTAAAGAAGGTGTGACAAATTTTTCAGCCAAATATTTAAAAACCTTAATATATGCATTATCAATTTTTCCCATTTTGTTCAGTTTCCTCCAAACACCATAAATATTTTAATCTTTATTGTAATTTTAACTCATAACTTCTATTTCAAATTTATTCATGATTTATCAATCATATGACACGAATATTTTATTAGAATATCATATAACTCTAACATCATATACTTTCTCTTGAAAGATATTTGCTTAAATTTAAATTATTGAAAAATAATTTAATTATATATAGTAAAAATTTCTTTGAAGTATTAAATATTATAATATTTATCATTAATGCATGAATATCCTAATTTAACTCTATACGTAAATTAATATTGAAGTTTATGAGCTTGATAGTTCTTCACTTTAACTTTTATTCATCAAACTAAAATTATTTTTCAATAATTTAAATTTAAGCAAATATCTTTCAAGAGAAAGTATATGATGTTAGAGTTATATGATATTCTAATAAAATATTCGTGTCATATGATTGATAAATCATGAATAAATTTGAAATAGAAGTTATGAGTTAAAATTACAATAAAGATTAAAATATTTATGGTGTTTGGAGGAAACTGAACAAAATGGGAAAAATTGATAATGCATATATTAAGGTTTTTAAATATTTGGCTGAAAAATTTGTCACACCTTCTTTAGTTTTTGAAAAGTATTTTGCATCTTCTTAAAATCCTCCCACATAATTGAAAACATTTATTTTTAATATTCAAGTATAATTTAAGAAAGGAATTAATATCGGTAAGAGATTTGAAAGAATATAAATTTAGTCCTATGACATATCATAAATAATATTGATAGAATAACCGTTTGTTTAATATTAAATATTTTGTGTAATGGACACTTATAGTACGAATTTAGAAATTATGCATAATATAGAGCTTATCGATACAAATTATACAGTATTGTAGGAATACATTCGATTTGGGAAAATAAATTTAAATTAAATTAATTAAATATTAAAATCATGGCAGTTATCAAAACCAAAGTGACCTAAAATTCAAAAATAAATGGATTCTATGGTAAATCCCGAAATCTTAGCTGGACCTTATTATTGGAATATTCCTGAATCATCCCAGTAAGGGAGATATTTTGATTTAGAGCTAACTCCCAAAAATAGTATAATGGGTTTTTCTCGCTTGAGCAATGAGATAAATTCATTATAGCAATAATAACCACCGTCTCATTTTTAATTCTCTATCCAGAGAGTATAATATTGTTATGGTTTGCAGACATTTTCCAAAAACATAACTGAAGGTAATTAATAATTAATTAATTTTAATTTTAATTCATTTTCCCAAATCGAATGTATTCCTACAATAATATAAATAATAATAATTTAATCAAAGACAATTAATCTTAATATTACCTAGGTAAAGCCTAAATAAAATTCCTTTTTAAACAGATTTTTTACCTGAACTATAATCAAGTACTCATCAATAAAATCAGTTAAGTCAATTAAAATAAAGAAAATCCTCTAATTTATCGCACCAAAATCTTATATTACACAAGGTGTTACGACATGTCCCCTTGCAAACTTCTTGTTATGGAAATTAGCAACTTAAATTTGAAACTATCTGATTATTTTATCTGGTTGGAATGAGCCTCAGTATTTTCTTCTGTACAATTTATAAAATAATAATTAAATTAAGTTTTTATTTATATTCATAATATTAAGAAAGTATATTCAAAATGAGGAGATCGTTATAAATAAATCAAAAATGAGATGAATTAGTGTTATGTTCTAATCAAATTCTACTAATGTTGTCTCAACTGTAGTTGTTTCGAATTAATTTCATGTGTTTATTTATTATTCTTCTTCATTTAATTAATCATACGTGTTTTATTCTGATAGTTAATTTTTCTAAACTTTTCCAAATTATTTCTATTTTAGGGCATCTAAGTAGTTGTAGCTGTAGTAATCTTTAAGTTTTTTAATTAAAATTTCATAGATATCTTCATCATATCTTCAGCTTATCTTCCTCAAAAATCAAAAAGTTCAAAAATATTAAAATTATCAATAATGACACAGCAATAGTAGTAGCAACAGCAATAATATCAAAATTAGGTTAAATTAGAACTCAGGGATTTTTAACAAAAAATCAAATTTTTAAAAAATCTCAAGTTTTAGGTCTTAATGTTTAGGATAACATAAGTGATGATGAAAATGAAGAATAAAATCAAAGATTTTAAGAATTTTTAAATTTTAAGGAATTTAAAACTGAGTTCTAATTTAACCTAATTTTGATATTATTGCTGTTGCTACTACTATTGCTGTGTCATTATTGATAATTTTAATATTTTTGAACTTTTTGATTTTTGAGGAAGATAAGCTGAAGATATGATGAAGATATCTATGAAATTTTAATTAAAAAACTTAAAGATTACTACAGCTACAACTACTTAGATGCCCTAAAATAGAAATAATTTGGAAAAGTTTAGAAAAATTAACTATCAGAATAAAACACGTATGATTAATTAAATGAAGAAGAATAATAAATAAACACATGAAATTAATTCGAAACAACTACAGTTGAGACAACATTAGTAGAATTTGATTAGAACATAACACTAATTCATCTCATTTTTGATTTATTTATAACGATCTCCTCATTTTGAATATACTTTCTTGATAATGTTTTTTAAAAATATTATTAATTAACAATAATTCTTCTTTAATTATATATTTAAAGCAAAAAGATATTTTTTTGTTTATATTTGTGGGAAGTTTCTTTGTTCGTGTTTTGTAAAATTCATTTCAAAAAGGTTTTACGCTTTAATTTTATTTAAAAAAATCTAATAATTTTTTCTTATGAAGATTAAAAATACTAAAGAGTCATATCAAACTCAAACCCTTTTATAGATTTAAGTAATTTTATATATAGAAAACTTGATAGGGTAAGGAGTTATATTAGGTTTTATAATGAAAAATATGGAGCATATATTTTATTTATTAAACTCAAAATGCAGTTTTGAGTTATACGAACGAGGCCTAAAGTTTATTAAACTTAACCACAACAGTATCTGTTCTACTTTACATATCTAAAGTTGAGTTAAGTTTTATTATTGTTTAAAGATAATTTAATTGGAAATTTCATAAATAAATCAAAAGTCTAGGAATTTAAATATATAACAGCAAATAATCAGGATGGCATATAGTTAGAATTTAATTAAAAATTTTAACATTTTTTGCAATTATGTTTGTCCTATTAATTGTTTAGTGATCAAATTTAATTATTATTAATTTATTATAAAAATTTGATCACTTAAGAATTAATAGGACAAACATAATTGCAAAAAATGTTAAAATGTTTAATTAAATTCTAACTATATGCCATCCTAATTATTTGCTGCAAAATATTTAAATTCCTAGACTTTTGATTTATTTATGTAATTTCCAATTAAATTATCTTTAAACTCCCATTTACAGTAATTGAGAAAATTTGTTTTTGTCTATAAAATTTTTATTCTAAGCATAACCTATTTTTTCACTTTGCATAGTATTAATCGTTTTGAGGCATATAGCACTATATTAATATAACTGCCCAACAACACAATCTAAAATCCTGATTTTCTATATTTAAAATATTTTCCTGCCTTTATAGCAGTCTTAATTAAAAAAAAGAAGCATTAAGAAAGTTAACTATTTTGAAAATCATATTCTACATATATTTGTTATCAATCTAATTTACTTTTTCTTATAAATACGATAAATTATATCCATTGAATACTTCTAAGCACCAAAATTGAGTTATTTGCAATTCAAAATATTTATATGATTATAGTAGTCCAATATATAATTTTGAAAACTGATTTATAAACTCTTTAAAGAGTTAATTTCAAATTTTAAATAAGAATTAAATAATTGTTCAATTAATAAATTTATTTTATTGTAATTGCAGATACTACACAGAAGATTTTGATGTGAGATCAGAATCAAACTTTAAATCCTGAATACCATAAAAAAATCTACTACTTATTAATACTTTTTAATAATTATCCCAAATTTAAGATAAAAAATTTAACACTAAATTTCAATGACATTATTTTCCTTAAATTAAGTTTTAACTCCAATTAAATTAATTTAAAATTAAAGATTATATAAAGATAATATTGTTATGTATATTCATATTCTTGATATTAAGATGTATATTTTTATCTTAATCTCATTTGAGATATTTTATTAATTATAATAATTATGAATTTCTTAAAAAAATTTTGCCCTTATTTTTCCTTAAATTGAATAATTATTTTACACCATACTTTTATAAAATTTTATTTCAAAATATTAAGGCGATTTCTCAAATTATAAACTAATAAACGTTAAACAACAAAAGAATATTGCCGACATTTAGTTTACCAATGGCAAAAACATATTTGTCTTTAACAATAAAATTAAATTTATTTCAACTAAATATCACTATAAAACTCCAAATATTATGGATTAAATATCAAAAATCAAAAAATCAATTCTGTGCAACGAAAAAAGTTGAACAAAATCTAAAAGTCCATCTTTATAATGATATTGATTAATAACCATCTATATAACTCTTCTTTTAATTAAATCTCTCTTATTTTTCGTACTTTCGCTTTGGTAACATATTGACAATTTGGCTTAGAGGTTTTTTTCTTTCTCATATTGATCTTCTCATATTTAAGGCTTCAAAGTATTAATGTCTTCTGATGTTATTCTTAATCCATTTCTTATATAAATATTTTAAATTGTATTAATTTGGATATGATGTTTTAATCTTATAAATTTTGCAAAAAGTTTTAAAGTTCATTTAATGTAATAAACTTGACTCTTGATCAATCTAAAATGAATAGCATTTAAAAAACCTTAGAAACTATAATCTTATCTCTCAATTATATAATAAACTCTGTAAATTTAAGATTCTGGTTACATTCAAAAACCCCAAGACTACTGAATATTTTTGATTGATAAAAGGAAACTGTTACCGCATACTTTATTAGGGTTTATGTATGGGTTTAATGTGTAAATTTTATTAATAAAGTTAGTATATGCGAGATTTAGAGTCAGTTTATGACAATGAGTATATAGATTTAATATTTAATCCGCAATATGGTCGTAATTATTATAGTGATCATCTCAAACCTATTCTAAAATACACATATATAGCAAGGCAGCTCCATAAATCACCAGCTACTGTTAGGTCTCACTGTCTATTAATTAGCATTGAATTTAAAGAGATAGCATCTTAATTCTAAGCTTAAAAGCCCCTGAAAATTTTAGCTACATTAATAATTAGACTCTTAGATACTCAGCTCATTTCTCTCTGGATTCAAAACCCCAAAACCCCTTAGTGAGGTTTATAAGTGCTTTGATTTGTAGGGTATAGTTGGGGTCTTATTGGGGTTAGTAGAGAAATTAGGCCAATTTACAAAATGAGAAATAGAATTAGCGAAATTTAGGGTCGATTTATGATGAGTAATATTTAGATTTACTGCTTAAGCTTAGGTATGGTACGTGTATTTATATAGACTAAGTGAAACCTGTACTAAATTATGCAGCTATAGCTAGGTTATTACGCAAGAGTGCCTCAACTTTTAGGTATCACTGCTTGCTAGCTGTTTAGCATTTTAATTCTGGTTGTTGAACGCATCCTGCAAGAAAATAAAAGTTCTCTCAGGCTCATATTGACTTCCTCTGCGACTCTAAGCCTTTGAAGTATTGGGCACACTTTCCATTAGACTAGCGAGCTGTGATGTTTCATTGCAGGTTTCCTGACATGCTTTTCTCTCCTTAGACTATAGCCAATATTTATAGAAGAAATGGTATTACTTTCAAGACTGTCAATAGAGTGAAGAGAGTGATTGATTTTACAGTGCCATTTTATAGTAATAATTTAAACTATATATATGATTAAATGCAGAGAGCTATTACTAATAACATCAAGTTCATACATGCTGATGAAGCTGTATTCACTTTTAACACCTTTATTAATAAGTCTTGGTATAAGAAGTATGATAATATTGAAGTCTATGATTAAAAATTGGAGGTAGTCACCCATGCAATTTTAGCTGGTATAAGTGAAGATTCAGGCTTGGAGAGTTATGTTATTCACCCTCGCTCTATTAAGCGAGAGTAGTATATAGAGTTCCTACATAAGCTCAGAGAGAAGTATAGCAACCAAGAGATCATCCTGTTTGTTGATAACCTTTCAGTTCATAAGACTAAGGAGTCTAAGAAAGCTTATGAAGACCTAAACATAACTCCTGTTTATAACGTTCCTTATAGTCCTTAATTTAATGGAATAGAATTCTACTGGAGTTAAATCAAGACTCACTACAAGAAGCTGCTACTGTATCATCTTATGCATGACTTGCCTATCGATACAGTAGACTTAATTCAAAGCAGCTGTAAGAGAGTGAGGGTAGATAAGACAACAATTTGTGCGAGAGAGGGAAGAATGAATGTTTATAAATAAGTTTTAGATTTAAACGAATGAATATATTCACATATTAAATTGGCCCATAAAGGGGTTTGGCTTCTCTTTCTTCTCCTCTTCTTATGGCTTGCTTGGACCCATATTTCTTCTCTTTGTGCCAGCTCCTGCATCTATGTTCATTGCTTCTGGCTTTTAGACATCTTTATAAAGTCTCTTGCTCACTTCATAAATAGTCTATGACTTTCTCTCTCTGTAAACCTTCGCATGCTTTTTCATTAGGAATAACCAGTTCGAGGTTTCCCTACAAAGTTATGAATCAAAGTACTAGAGAGGAATGGGTGCTTCTTAAGCTCAGCGAGCCAGGTCTCGCTTATTAGTATGCCTTGCTTCTTTTTATCTTCAGGAGAAATAGAGTAGCGTTTTTGTGAGCTTCTTCAATGATCTCTCTGAGATTACTCTCTCTTAAAGTGCCAAGAACTCCAAAGAAGAAGCTCCTTTCTGGAAGCTTGTTAGAGAGTTGTTTCTTGGTAGGAAGATAAAGTACCAACTCTTCATCTTTCATCGCATCCTCGTAGAGATTAGTGACTGAAATCTCTGGGTAGTTTGGTATATCTATCAACTTTATTTCACTGTTTTAAAGGCTTTCTTCTCATCGCAGAGTATAGCTTTTAAGAATGAAATTTTGGTACCTTCCATCGTTGGAAGGAATAAACCCACTATAGTATATTATTAAGTATATGTCACATGCTTACCATGCTAAGTGAGGTATCGTTAGAGATCTTCCTTGCTTCTAAATCTTGAGATCATTTCTTAAGCTTCAACCCTCTTCATTGCAGTACTTAAAGATTCCATCCTTGTTCCTCTTCCTATTAATGAATTTCAATTATAACTTATAGACTTCTGGATCCTATTGTTTAAAAACTTACCAAAATTAAAAATATTAAGAGTAAAATTACAAAAATTATAATTATAAACTGAGTATAAATATGAAGTCTTAGAGCTTAGATCAAACCATCATTAATGCTGTTGCAACTCCTATATAGTCCAGATATAGCTATAGAGGTTTTAAGAGCTTTATAATAGAAATTTAAATTTGAATTTAAACATGGCGGTCAACTTAAATCGTAGAGCGGCACTTTTAGGAGCAGGTCAATCAATGCTCAACTTTGCCTCCACTAAAAAGCCTGAAATCATTTATGTTGAGAGGGAGGTAGAGCTAAGAACTCTTGAATTTGAAGCAGATGTTTTTATCATAGAAGTATTAAACCAGAGGGAGAGCGCAGAGATAGGGGTTTAAACTTAAATTTATTATGTTGAGGAGCTAAAAGAACAGCAACCAATCTAAAAGATAAAAACATATTAATGTGAAGACTGCTAGAATCATTTCTCAACTGAACAAAGCTTGAAGAGACACCTTAAAGAGGTACACTCTTGCAAAGCCAAGATCTATTTCTAGCATGAAAAGGTTGATGGTAGGTATTAGTGTACGACATGCATGAAATCATATACTCACTCAGCTAAAGTTAAATGGCATATGCAAAAGCATCACCTCAGTGAGTTTTTGATTGAAGATTAAGAGACTAAAAAACTAGTGCCAGCTAAAAGAAAATCTAATACTCTTGAGTCATAAAGAGAGCAGGAAGAGAGACTCAAGAGACAGAAGCGATATGAATCGATGAACCAGCCAGCAGGTAATACAATTTTAGCATGCTTCTAAGCGAAGGCTATGAATATATCTGCATTAAATGCAGTTGATCTCAGCACTTGTATTGAAAACTACTTGAATATAAACGTGCCTGCAAAAGCAAAGCTCATAGTAGTTGATGAGTATGCATACAAGGTGTACCCTTTCAGCTATCTCCTTAAGAACGAGCAATACTAAAATGAGTTTGCTAACGAATATATGATTCTTAGAGAGGCATAGAGAAAAGATTGCAAGAACTTGCTTAAGCTAGATGGTGTCATTTTAAGCTATGGTTTTATCGCACTGAGACTTAAGAAATATGAAATGACTCTGAGAGATTATTTATATCATAACAGATACCCAGATGATTTGAATGATATACTATCAGATATGATAAAGGGTGTCAAGGAGTTGCACTGAACTTGGATATGTTCATAGAGATTTGAAACCTGAAAATGTAATGCTGAACCTCTGCCCTTTAGAAGTCGTAGTTATCGATTTCAATAGAGCCTTAAGATAAGAGATAGTAACTTTAGCAAAGGTTCTTGGCACTCCTGGCTACTTCCCAATAAGAGAGAAGTGGACGAATGGATCAGTTTAGTGGGATGTATGGGCAGTAGCTGCTATAATTTTAGAGAGTGACATGGAATGCATGTCTTACTATGGTACCAAATAAGAGAAATAATCAATAAGTTTAGCGAGTAAGCATATAAAGCAGGACGATATCTGCAAAGAAATCAAACAGATTGTAGACATGATAATTGTAAGAGCACCATCATATCCAAGATAATCCTTAGACGATTTACTTGAACCACTATAGAGAGCTAGATTCAAGAGATACAATAAAGACAATCAGATAAAATTTGTTTGAGTTAAATCGCCTAATTATTATTAAATATACTTAAAATTCACATAAAACCTGCACTTTCTCTACTAACCCCAATAAAACCCCAACTATACCCTACAAATCAAAGCACTTATAAACCTCACTAAGGGGTTTTGGGGTTTTGATTAGAGAGCTGTTTCATCGCCATTTTCCAAACTTCTTATCGCTGCTTAATCAATAGCTAACATATATAAAAAAATGGAATATCTTACATGACAGTGAATCACATTCAGAGAGTGATATTGACTTTAATGTCCTATTTTATAAGACTAATTTAAATTATGTCTTCGAGGCAATATTCATCTTTAATACTTTCATATCAAGATCTTGGTATAAATATATATCAACATAGAAGTAAATGATTTTAGAGGTTAAGGATTTAAACTCGTGATATTCTTGGAGGAATAAGTGAAGACAGTGGCCTTGATAATTAAGTTATTCACTCTCGTTCAATAAAAACTGAATAATTTACAATAAATCAGAAATAAGTACACTGACTAATCGATTATTTTATTCTTGAATAACTTGTCAGTTCATAAAACTAAAAACACAAAGAAGGAATATGAAAGACTAAACATAAAAATTATGTTAATATTCTAAAGCCATTAATTTAATTTAAAGGAATTAAATTATATTGGGGTTATTGAAAATTCTCTACAAGAACTTTCAGTCTTTCATTTGGTGCAATAATTGAAGTTAGAAACAGTCGATTTAATTAAGAGTGCTGCTAAGAGAGTCAGCGATGAAAAAGCTAAAGTATCCGCAAGAGAAGAGAAATTTTGTGTTATTAAATAATTCTTAGATTTACACCTATGAATAATTTCACATATTGAATTAACCCATCAAGGGATTAGGCTACTCTTTCTTATCTTCCTTTTAAGGCTTGCTTGGGCATGTTTCTTCTCTTTGTGCCAGCTCCTGCATCTATTCATCTCGTCTGGCTTCTATAAATCCTTGAAGAGTCTTTTGCTAAGTTTATGCTTTACTTGAGAATTTCTCTCTCTGTTTAAATTGCTGCGCTCTTTCCTCAAGTATATAGCAGTGCTATGTTTTTCTATAAAGATAGAAGTCTATGCTTACTTGAGCTGAAAAGGATGCTTTTGAAGTTCCTACAGCCAGGTATCACTTATTTTAATACGTTGATTCTCTTTTTCTTCAGGAGAGATGCTGTATCGTTTTTTGTAAGCTTCTTTAATTATTTCATTTAAGCACTAAAGTTTTAGAGTTCAAGAAAACTAAAGAAGAACTTTCTTTCTGCCAATTTATTAGAAAGTTGTAGCTTTGATGGGAGGTAGAGAGTAACATCTGGATCACTCATAGGATAGCTAGGTATTCTCTATAATCTTTACTTCATTAGTCTTAAAAGTTTTTCTTCATTCTGAGAGGGTTTTAAGTATGAGATTTTAGGTTTCTCCTAGTTAGCCAAGAACAATGTAACTATCATGAAATATATTATTATTTATAAAGAACTTACCTTGCTATACCATGTGTCTATAAAAGCTCTCTTTACTTAGAAATTTTCTTTTTAAATATTGAGATTAAATTCTCCTCATTAAATCATTCACAGACCCTCATCTTACTTCCTCTTTATAGATATGATAATCATCTAAAATTATGCATGTCCCTTCTAAGTTTATTAAATTCTTACTTCTTAATAGGGAGGACCTACTAGAGGTCAGCCTTGAAAAGATATGGGAAAAGCATAAAAAAACTTGCTCAAAGTTTCACAGATTGATTTTAATTTTTATCAAACTTTCTCCATTAATTTGTTCCTAATAATTTGTAATTATTTTAGGAGATTCTCCGAATAAAGTTCAAAATTAAGTTGGAAGACAACCTAGAGAAACAATACTTCTTTAGGAACATTTAAATCTAGTAAAATGTAAAATATACTCACTAAATATGTCAACTTACAACCTATTATGGTTATTTAATTTATTTTTGAGCAAAGGGTTTACCAGATTGTCTTATATTCTACAAATTGAGTATTTTATACGTAATTTTATAAATATTATAAATCACTAAAACAAATCTTTTGAGAAGAGCGTTATTACTTGTTTAAAGTCAACAAATTTTATCATTTTCGCAACCCAAAAAAGATGAGACCGGAAATGCTTGCACTTTATGGGAGCCTATCTATGACACTATAGACGAGTCAACATTTTCAAAATTGATATATAAGTTAATAAGGGGGTCATCAAAGAGTCAGCAAAAATTTCATAAATCATTAAAATTATGGTAAAATCTAGGCCAAGAAGTTTTTTGTCTTAAAAATAATTAGCGTAAATTCTTTACTTGAAACGTACCTCACTTTAGAGGATAGAATAGAGAACAGATATCCACAGATGATTAATACATTTACAAATTTATCCTTTCAATAATTTTCTTGCTAATGGAAAGTTCTAAATGGAAATTGCTAATGAGATTTATGCTCTTTAAAATACAAATTTTAAAGCGTGTTAGTATATTATTTAACTTGATGTCATTTTACTTCGAAAAAATCATGTTGCATTTAAACTTTCCTTCCATGAAATGACATATAGAAAGTTTTTATTTTACAACAGATGCCAAAGGTAAATTGGCTAGATAGTACAGCAGATAGTTGAGGGATTAGAAGTGCTTCACAAACTCGGTTATGTAATTGAAACTTAAAGCCAGAATATATAATGATCGACTTCAACCATTAAGAATTTTAAATATTGACTTTAACAGGGCTTAAAGAGTGAAAGCCTCTGCACTACCAAATGTACTAGGCAATACAAGATATTTCCGTGAGAGAATTTAGGAGATACTGAGATATTGCTTGGAATATTTGGGCATTAGAAGCAATAATGATAGAGAATGGAATGCCAAGGAACGATTGCTTTACCTGCAACAGTGTGAAAGATTCAAAACAAATGATTAAGCAATAACTCGAAAGTATAAAATAAATGGAAGTCTAAAAGAGCTCTGACATTAAACTATCATCCAACCAAAAGTAGAAAATTAAGCAATAATAGCAAACATCATTCAGCATTAAAAAGATAATATTCAAAGGACTACCGCATGACTCTAAGCTTATGTTTGTTCGAAAATTAAAAAACTTACTTTTTATAATTAAACATTAAACATCTACATAAACCCTATTAAAACCCCCAAAAAATATGCGTTAATTTATTGTAGCCTTTCATCAATAAAAAAATCAATCTACTCCAGGAATTTTGGGGTATTTATTATTATCTCAAAATATACTTAACCGATTTAAACCTTAATCAATTTCCCGAAAATAATGATAATAGAATATAATATAAATAGTATTAAAAAATATAAGGGTTTTAATTCAATTCTTTTAAATATAATTTTTTTACTTATACTTAGGCTACCATAATAATAGTTTTTAATTCAAGAAAAAGTTAATTTCAATAAACTTTCATAAAAATTAATTTTAAGAATCACTAGATGATGCATTATCTTTTGGCTTGACTAGTGGCTTGTCATTTAAATCATTATAATTCAAACTGTCGCCTTTGAGATCGATTTTACGTCTTTCTTTTGGTGCCTCCTCAATCTGCTAGTTTAGATATCCCTCCTTTATTTCTTCTTCTTATTCTCCTCGTTTAGCCTAATTTTGCTAAAATATAATGAATTTAATAAATTATTTTTATCATTTTTAAAAATAAATTTAAAATGTTTTAATTTAAAAATTAAAAAAGTAGCGTTATTGCAAGCATATTTTTTTATTTTTGATAAAAAAGAAACTGCATTCATTAAAATTACTAAATTGGTGATTGATTAAAATGAATAATTTGATTATACAGCGATATTTTTATTATAAAAATTAAGTTAAAATTTAATTATAATGTGTATTTTGTAATAATAATATAAATGCACTCAAACATTACTTTTAAGATTAGATCTGTATTCATTTAAAACTATTTTTATTTGAATATAATTTAATATTGAATTTATGCTGAAATTTAATGTCTATGTTTATTAAAAATAAAATTAATAAAATATAAAAAGAATATTAAAAAATTTAAATAAATAAATTAATAACATAGTTTTATATTTTTGACGATGCAGAGAAAATTTTTAAAAAGAGGTTTCTTATTGAGCTATAATATAAATAAAAATTATTATTTGATATAAATTTTTATATTCAATCAAAACCCAAACCAATTTATTTATATAGATGATTTATTCATAATATAAATATGTAAATAACTTATTAAGATTTGGTTATAAATGTGGCCAATTTGCAAATTATAAATAAATAATAAATAAAATTAGGATCTAAATATTATTCGAAATAAAGCTTAATATTGTAAGAGTAGTAATCTAGATCAATTTAAATTAGAAATAAATTATTAAGTAATTGCAATGCCTTGCAAACAAGAATGCCTCAATTGTTAGGTATAACTGATAGCTTACGGTTTAGAAATTTAGCGAACTAATATAGGAATACATAGTTATTTCAATTTAAATTTATAATTAATCAAAATATTGGCAGTTAAAGTTGGCTTATTTATACGATCTTGGGCTCATTTGATAGAGAATTCAAAATTAGTTTTGTTTTACTATTGGCTGTACTATTTTATCGTATTCGGAAATGAGATAACTTGAGTTTAATTAAATTCCTTTAAATTCAATTAATTATACCTTCACATAAAACTATAGTTATCTCTCTTCAAGGATGCGATATAATAGTATCGACAATGACAAAGTCCAGCTAATTTTGAATTCTCTAACAAATGATCCCAAGATTGTTCAAAGTGGCTAACTTTAACTGCCAATATTTTGATTAATTATAAATTTAAATTGAAATAACTTCCTAAATTAGAATGTATTCCTGCAATATTAAAAATACTGTTAAAAAATAAAAGTTGCCCTCATAAGCCTCATTAATTGCCTTAAGACTCAAGACTTTTAAGTATTGGCATATATTCAAATTTACTGTATCCTACCTTATAAAATTCCAAATAATTTGAATGAGATGATCATTAAAATGATCAACTTTTTGAAATAACTCATGATATTAGCAAGATTTTTTCGCAGACATTTTAAGACAAACAACGTAATACCAAATTTATGTACTTTAGAGAAATAATGTCTTTATCTAAGTTGCTAGGTTATTAGAGACAAGTAGTTAACTAAAATAGAAAAATTATAGGCAAATATATTTTATTAATCAATATTACTCAATTCTTTTTAGTTATGTTATTTTTATTATATTTTAGACACTCTATCGAATTATAGCTGTTTTGCGATAGAGTGTCTTACTTAAATTAAATTATTAATTTATTTAAAATCAAATGCTATGAATTAATATGAATTGTAGTTTTCTAAAAAAGAAATTTATATTTAAAGTTAATAATCAAATAAAGTTAAAACAATTAACTTTCCTTTTTTTAACTCAATTTTTTTAGGGAAGTTGCTCAATATAGCAACATTTTGAGCGTATTTTCGTTTTTATTTTTAATATTTATTATATATTTCTTTTAATAAAACTATATTTCATAGTTTTTAATGGCATTCAATTTTAAAATTAATATAATTAAGGTAATTTCTTAATATGAACAAAAATGAAAAACTTTGATAAAACTTTTTGTCTGTTTTTACAATAATTATACAATTGACATCAATAATAGTATGAGCATGATCATTAATATATTATCATAAAATGATTTGTACAATTCCTTAAAAATATTTAATTTTAAGAGATATCTCAATGAGAATAAGATAAACAATTTTAGATTTAAATAATCTTATATTAGCTATAAACATATAAATTATTTCATAACTCCCTAAAATATTCTCAATAAATTAAATCTCTAAATCATCTAATTAAAAATTGATGTGATTTTAATACCTGTTCTTCATCAGAGTCAGATGCAATCAAGAGTATTTCATACTAGCTAATTAGCCTCAAGCTTTCATTTTTCAACCTAAAAGATATTATAATAAGTAAAATTAAATTGTGAATATTAAAGTTAGCATAATTTTTAATTATTGTTTCAATATATTAAGAAAAGTGTAGGTTTTTTTTAATAAATTTCAAGTAAAAATCTTCATATATAAATTCATTTAATTTAAAGAGTCATATTTATTTTTAGGCATTTTATTTAAAACAATATTAGTAAGAAAATGAAGAAATCTTACTGTTCAAAGAACTATTGATTAGCTGTTAAGAATACTTGCTTTGTGTTGAACAAGAATTCAAATATTTATTATTCCCTAAATTCTCTCCCTTATAATTTTTGTCTCGCTGTGCTATCCACCCAAATAACTCTAATTTTATAAAGCTTATTTGTTTTTTATGAGAAATTTTAAATTAAGAGATATAAACAGACTCATTATAAAATGATTGTTTAATTCCTAGATTTTGATTACATTTTGAGCAAAATTAATTATACTGTAATTAAAAACATTATCACTTATTAAATATAAATAGCATTATCAGATTATTACTAAATTATCTTTTTTATTTTAAATTGTTAAAAAATATTAAATTTTAAGTCTTTTAATAATATGAGTATATAAATATAAAAAAAATTCTTTCAATTTCTAGTGCTTATTACAATATAAAAAGACTCCTAATTAGATACTATAGTAGTGTGATATTAAGATTTTGACAAATCTCTAATTAGAATTAAGAATGAAAAATGCATATAATTTAAAATAATTAAATAGATATCATAAGTGATTAAAAGATTTGTATTTAGTTAAGAATGAAAGATGATTAAATTAATAAAAACAAAATTATTTAGAAATGGTACAGATTTAAATAGATTAACTTAAATGTAAGGCATTATTTGCTGCTAGACCTGAAGCATTTAAACTTCAGAAATTGAAAACATTATTTAAAATTAAAACTTTCTTTAAATTCATTTTGATACCTTTGCTACCCTTTAATTTTTTTAAATGAATTAGGGCACTTATATTTAAACTCGAGCTGTAATGTTTCATCGCAAGTTTCCTGACATTACGTATCTTTACTTATACTATAGCCAATATTTATAGAAGAAGTGGCATTACGTTCAAGACTGTCAATAGATTAAGAGTGATTGACTTTACAGTGCCATTTTATATAAACAACTTAAACTATATATATATGACTAAATGCAGCGAGCTTTTACTAATAATATCAAATTTATGTACGGTGATGAAGAAGTATTTACATTCAACATCATCATTCAAAACCCAAAAACCCCTTAGTGAGGTTTATAAGTGCTTTGATTTGTAGGGTATAGCTGGGGTATTTTTGGGGTTAGTAGAAAAATTAGGCCAATTTGCAAATGAGAAATAGAAATTAGCGAAATTTAGGGTCTATTTATGATGAGAAATATTTAGATTTACTGCTTAAGCTTAGGTATGGTACGTGTATTAATATAGACTATCCAAACCTGTACTAAATTATGCAGCTATAGCAAAGTTATTACGCAAGAGTGCCTCAACTGTTAGTATCACTGCTTGCTAGCTGTTTAGCATTTTAATTCTGGTTGTTGAACGCATCCTGCAAGAAAGTAAAAGTTCTCTCATGCTCATATTGACTTTCTCTGCGACTCTAAGACTTTGAAGTATTGGGCACACTTTCCATTAGACTAGCGAGCTGTGATGTTTCATCGCAGGTTTCCTGACATGCTTTTCTCTCCTTCGACTATAGCCAATATTTATAGAAGAAATGGTATTACTTTCAAGACTGTCAATAGAGTGAAGAGAGTGATTGATTTTACAGTGCCATTTTATAGTAATAATTTAAACTATATATATGATTAAATGCAGAGAGCTATCTAATAACATCAAGTTCATACACGCTGATTAAGCTGTATTCACTTTCAACACCTTTATAAATAGGTCTTGGTACAAGAAGTATGATAACATAGAAGTTTATGACTAAAAAGTAAAGGTAGTCACCTATGCAATTTTAGCTGGTATAAGTGAAGATTCAGGCTTAGAGAGTTATGTTATTTATCCTCGCTCTATTAAGCGAGAGTAGTATATAGAGTTCCTACATAAGCTCAGAGATAAGTATAGCGATTAAGGGATCATCCTGTTTGTTGATAACCTCTCAGTCATAAGACTAAGGAGTCTAAGAAAGCTTATGAAGAGTTAAACATAACTCCTGTTTACAACGTTCCTTACAGCCCTTAATTTAATGGAATTGAATTCTACTGGAGTTAAATCAAGATTCACTACAAGAAGCTTCTGCTGTCTCATCTTATGCATGACTTGCCCATCGATACAGTTGACTTAATTCAAAGCAGCTGTAAGAGAGTGAGTGTAGATAAGACAACAGTTTGTGCGAGAGAGGGAAGAATGAATGTTTATAAATAAGTTTTAGATTTAAATGAATGAATATGTTCACATATTAAACTGGCCCATAAATGGGTTTGGCTTCTCTTTCTTCTCCTCTTTTTATGGCTTGCTTGGGCCCATATTTCTTCTCTTTGTGCCAGCTCCTGCATCTATTTTCATTTCTTTTGGCTTTTAGACATCTTTATAAAGTCTCTTGCTCACTTTATGAATTGTTTGTGACTTTCTCTCTATGAACCTTAGCATGCTCTTTCATAAGATATATACCAGTGCCAGATTTTCCTTCAAAGTTATATGTCAAAGCTTACGAGAGAGGAATGGATGCTTCTTAAGCTCAGCGAGCCAGGTCTCGCTTATTATTATGCCTTGCTTCTTTTAATCTTCAGGAGAAATAGAGTCGCGTTTTTTGTGAGCTTCTTCAATGATCTCTCTGAGATTACTCTCTCTTAAAGTGCCAAGAACTCCAAAGAAGAAGCTCCTTTCTGGAAGCTTGTTAGAGAGTTGTTTCTTGGTAGGAAGATAAACTACCAACTCATCTTTCATCGCATCCTCGTAGAGATTAGTGACTGAATTCTCTGGGTAGTTTGGTATATCTATCAACTTTATTTCACTGTTTTTGAAGGCTTTCTTCTCATCGCATAGTATAGCTTTTAAGAATTAAATTTTGGTACCTTCCATTGTTGGAAGGATTAAACCCACTATAGTATATGATTAAGTATATGTCACATGCTTACCATGCTAAGTGAGGTATTGATAGAGATTTTCCTTGCTTCTAAATCTTGAATCATTTCTTAAGCTTCAACCCTCTTCATTGCAGTACTTATAGATTCCATCCTTGTTCCTTCTCTTGTTATTGAATTTCAAATTTTAATATATAGAGTTCTGGATCCTACTGTTAGAAATCTTAGTATTAAATATGGGCATCTTATAGGAAGTCAATCTGGTAAGGATACGTGGAAAAGCTGGCAGAAGCTGTAACAAACTTCAGAGATGGAGCTCCATTTTTATGAATTTAGTTCCATTAAATTAG